>BJCM01000241.1:14671-28162 GCA_018326385.1 Flaveria bidentis | reverse complement strand
ACTGGGTTAACACCCCCACCCTCGTTTGTTGGTATACTAGTTAGTACCAACAGTCGCCAGGAACGGGCCTTGGGTGAATATATTCCGACAAGATTCTTTGTGTACGTCGTTAGGTTTGGTTGTAAAGTTCATGTCATGTGATTTTGCTTACTTATAACTGTATTCACGGTATTCCGCAACAAACTTTATACAACATCAATTACTTATTTACAATTTAAACCTGCGAACTCACTAACAATTTTGTTGACCATTTTGAGCATATCTTTTCAGGTGATCATGCTAATTGAAGATCTAGGTGTGCTGCCTTAGTGGAGACCCTAGGATGCATATGGGACTAAACATACATTTTGAAAACATTTGTTGTAATCTGTTTTGAACAACATTATTCATTTAATACTTGTTCCCGGGTTGTGAGAATTACATTACAATGTTACCATCTTTGTTTATGTGAATCAATGAACTTGTTTATGCTTATGGCTATGTTGTCGTGAATACTGACTAAACACGACACAAGTCCCCTTGTTGTCGGGTGTCGTCATGACACGCTTGTCATCATTTATTATATTGCAACTCTATCGCTTACCATATGTTATGACGATCCCGTCTCGTTACATCCCCGTGTTTCCGCTCTTAGCGGGAGTGTGACACCCGAAATTATCGAATTTTTTAATTTATTCTACTTAACAATTATATTATATAATTATAACTATTATTTTCTACTTAATATCTTTTCACTTTTCACTTTATAATTATGTGTTAGAATATAAACTAATAACTTTCATATCACTTATATTATATGGCATCTTAAAAGGTTATAATAAACTTTATATTTATTCCTAAAACTAAAAAGTGGTAGCAGTAGAACTTAACAAAAATATTAAGAATTAACATAATATATTGTCTAGTACGATACATAAATGTAGCCTCATATGATTTTTTTTTTAAATTTCAATAGATATCCATTTCTTACAATCTTAACGGGTATACCTGATTACTCGTGGATACCTTCAATACCCAATCGGTAGATACCCACTATATACCCGACGGATTTTGGGCCTGTTTAGGACACATTTCTGTAATCGAGCATGGGGTTGTGATTACCCATACGGCCCGTCTCAACCCGACCTATCGTCATCGTTACTCACGAGCCAAACTTGATGGGTGTGAATGGCGAGGGCCCGAATTGAGATCTGATTGTAGTATTGGGTGGGTGTCGAGTTACGTTTGGTGTTTACAAATCGCAAAATCGGAGAACATGATATAAAGTTGGGGGACAATTTCCAACACTCCGTTGACCGGAGGAAGAGTCAAAATAAGAGAACATGGGCCTGAAAGTCCAGCATATGTTTCGGATGGGCTCATGGGTTCAGGAATTAGTGACTAACATTAGTGGTTCACAAACCAACTTTAGGCTAAACTGGATTGGTTTCATTCAACTTAAGTTAAACAAGTTCGGTTTGATACCAGCTTTTAAGAAAACAATTTTAATACATTCGGACCTGACGAAACTTGGTTCGGATCAGATTGGACCAGAATCGAACCGGATTCAACGTACTAGATAACTAGTTTTTCCCAAACGATTCAAACTAGATTTAGAGTATACAATCTCCAACCGGTATAAGTCCGACGGATCGGGACTAGTTTTGGATCGGGACTAGTTTTGGATCGGTTTGAGAAATAGTTTCAAATCCCGAACTGACTTATTTTGGCCACCTCTAACTAACATTAGACGAATGTAATATTAACAATAAGAATTCATAATATATGTCCAATTTCTTGTGTATATACAATTCAGTTTATTATATAATACAAAATTATATTTCTTTTGTGATGAAATACGTGAGCAAATTTCTTTTAGAAGTAATATCCGGCTCATTTTCACTTCTCTAATTTTTCAGGTACACATTTTTTTCAACCGCATCAAATAAGTGTTAAGTACGTCAAACCTTTCTTAAGTAATCAATTTTTTTGTAAGAGTTTAAATTTTTTTAGAAGTACAATAAAGTCATATTTAAAACATTTCAAGATATTTATGATAAATCACAATTACATAAAAAAATTCATGTATTTCATGGCAATGGATGTAAACTCTTGCCCTCATAAACATTGCCGTATAAATAAACCTAAAACGAACATGTTTGTGATATTTTGTAAATACAATCATTAAAGTTGAAAATTTCATCTCATGATTATATTTTTTGTCATATTTGCAAGAATTCATTTAAGTACTTATTAAAATTGTGTTTTATATCCACTAATTCTTATGATAACATTAGAAGTAAACTTGATCACATGGATTAGTTCCCATGCATAATGGCAATCATTAAGCCAACCAAGCAAATTCAACTAGGTCTAATAATGAGTCACATAGGAAGACAAAGATCCAATCCATAGCTTAAGTGCATATTGCTGTTCACTAACCATAACTTAATTGTGTCACCAACTTAATATATAATATAACCAATGTGGGACTAGCCTACTTAATAGAAGATTTTATCTTTTAATTTTAGATTGAATGCAATGGGTTCAAACACTGACTTGGTTTATATTGATGTAGAGTAGATTTATGGTTAAAAAAAAAGTTTAATATACATTTTGTTATAATTGGTGCAATACTCAACCAAAAAGGTTATGTATTTAGATCCTACAACGTGTATGTATGCTAAATCTAACGGGTAAAGTAGTATAGAGTAAATAATATATGTTTGTAAATAAAAGTAAATCTACATATTATGGTATTTTTGTTTGACTTTTTAATTATGACAATTTATTTTTCTTTTACATTGAATAACAATACGCACTTTTAATTATTTTCCCATTTTAAGCATCCGATTTCGTAAGTAGTAACACTTTTATTTATAATAAATAACAAAACACATCTTTAAAATGAAGGGGTGAAAATTGTGTTGGGATAACATATTAGTTCTAATCAATCTATATACTATTCATGTCAAAAATATTTTAAATATTAGTAAAAGATATTCATGTCAAAAATATTTGTTTAAATTATATAAACCCAACATAACTCATATTGGTGGGTTTTAATATAGGTTTAAAAGGGTAACTTTATATAATAGTAACAGAAAGTATTAAACGTTTTATTAAATGTCAAAATCTTTTTATATCTTTATAGTCATTTTACTTTTAACATTTGTTTCAAATCCTATGCAAAATTTTATAGATGCTTGATTTTTTAAAATTAAACGATACAAACAAAACATATATAATTTTGGCCACTATTTAGTGATTTTTTCCCAATTTGACTTAATTTTAATAATTAAGAAACTTGATTATTATCTAACATAATTTTTTCTTCATTATAACTTTATAGTTCAAAGTTAAGTGGAAAAATTTTCACTTATTAGTAACAATAGTTAATATATGTTTAATTTGTCTAACTTAATATTATAAAATTGAACCAATTATAAAGATATTACATAGGATTGAAACATGTTGTGACAATAGAGTAAGTTTAGAAGGAAACTTTTTTTGAGTAATTTTAGTGGAATAATTGGAAAATTTGGTTAATATTATATAAAATATTTCTAGTTTTAAAAAACGCACCTTGACATAAGGCACAACGAGACGCAAGGGTGTGGACTTTTGATTACTCAAGGCGCAAAATGTAAAAAAACGCATTTAGGGTGCAAGAATAATGTTCTTGAGGTGTAGGTATGAGACACATCTCATATACATGGGACGCAATTTTGTGTATTTTGATTTTGTACGTATAGTTTTTTAGGATAAGTTATTTATATGGTGAATATTTAAATATTAAATCATATATAAAACTTATGCATAGCTAAATTATAAGTAACAGACACTAGAAACACATGAGATATAAAAAAAGATTATAAAAATACATCGTGTCTTGTACACGAAGAGGGACGTGCCTTGTGCTCGGCTCCAGACTCTTGGACCTCGATTCATCTCACTTCAAACCAACTTATAATCAAGTCATAAATATGTTGAATGAGTTGTAAATAGATTTATTGGTTGTAAATGAGTTGATGATTTAAACTTATAAGTTATATATATATATATATATATATATATATATATATATTGTTTTGATTTATAATTTAAACGCATCAGCATGATAAATTTTGATACACCCGGATATGACTTATCATGTAACATGTTATGTGGCTCAACTTAATTAATTTTTATTAAACTTTGACAAAAATGTTATAACTAATATAACTTATATAACTAGGAAATAGCATGATATATAATTAATATTGCAGGAGCGTTGAAAGGAGTCAATATAACAGTTTCACAGTTTCACAGTGTTAGAAGAGTTATAATACTTAGTAGATCAAATACGAAACAAGTTTATGATAAAACAAAAAAACACAAGTAAAAACAGAACAAGAACAAAACTACACTAATATAGTTTTCAAGAATTATGTATATTGCTCTCAAGTTCATATAAGTGTTACAAAGCTTACATAGAAACTACAAATACTTGAGATAATCTATACTACATGTTACAACCGGTCATACTTTGAATGCCAGCTGGAAATACTAATCAAGACAACATGATCAATGTAAAGTAAAAAGCCAGATTGCATTTTGACTAATGATTATGACAAGTCATAACTCACATCCGTATCTAATACAAAATGGATAAAAGTATAAAAGTAGAAAGTTGCAAACATAAGACCTTTATCTACAGTTTGGCAAAAATATGGATTTTTCACCAACTCATTTAAGTTGGTGAGTTTTCAGAGATGGCAGTGGAATGTAGTTAGCTTTTGACAAAAGATGATTCAGAAAAAGTATGTCTTTTCTGTATTCGAAAGAAATCAGTATTTGGTTTCAGAATACACTGTCTTTGAAGATTCGAAAAACTTAATCTTTGGCTTTAGAAAATTTGGTTTTTTAGCTTTAACAGATTTAATACTTAGCATAATTAACTAAGTTATATCAAATATTACGAAATAACTTCCTTAGAGTTTATATGTGCATGTTGAGAGCTCTTTGGTTGTATCAGCTTATAAGTGTAATTCTTACAAATATGTTATCTTATAAAAATATAAAATCAAAATTCCATATTATAACTTCCATCAAAAAATTTATTATTGTCTTTTGATGGTCTTGAGCAAAAATATATAAAAGGTCCTAATATAGAGACACACACCCAGATAAATCGACACCCCCTATACGTCGCTATGGGCCCATACGTATAGGGTCGAATACACTGAAAACGAGAGATATACGCCTCATATAGCCTATACGACACATAAGACTATACAACGCGTATAGCGAATTCGACATTGACTACGAGTAAAAATTCAGGGGTCTGACAGAGTGCTATATGACACATATAGCCCTATACGACCCCCATACTATACGACGCGTATGAGACTATACGGCACATATAAAAATTTTAAGATATTAATTTAAAATATTGGGTTTGTATTTAACTAGACTCTATATAAAACAATATACTCTTTCCTAGAATTACTTTAATAGTTCCTAGAATTACTTTAATAGTTCCTAGAATTACTTTAATAGTTCCCTATCTTAACTTTCTATAATAAGAAATAATTTAACTTTAACTTATTTCATTTCCAAACCAAAGCTATTCATCATAAAATCGAAACATGACCGATGAAATAGAAGAAATAAACCTATATTATTTATTTATATTAAAAAAACCATTAGAACAATAATATATAACACTATTATACTTATTTTTTTCCACGTTTAAATGGTATAAGTAGCGACAAAGAAGTTGAAATCAACTTATTGAATAGTCGATGTCGATAAAATGGGCTGCCCATGCAAAGGCCAACATCCCATTTTCTAAGGCAATTTGTCTTGGAGGCTTGCATATACTATTATGGTTTTATGTCTCCCTCTGCCCTCATTCCATCACATCAAATATTTTGGCTCAAATATAGCCCCTTCACATGTCATTCAATTCAAGTGAGTTAAGGATTATCATCATTTTATTTATATTATAAACGAGTATCATGTCGTTTAGTACATGTGAGATATAAACAGTCTGATGTTATATATGGGTTATTTGAATCGAGTCATGCAATCTAATTAAAAATGATGTCATGACCACCGCAAATGATGTAATAATGCAAGAAGGGTGTAGGGTCATGGAAACTATTAGTACATATAATCATATGTAACCTTGTGAATAGATCATAATTCAAGATTTATCATTAAAGAGCATCAAGGTTTTCAATAATGCAAGAAGGGTGTATGGCCGTGGAAGCTATTAATTAGTACATATAATCATATGTATCCTTGTGTATAGAACTTAATTCAAGATCCATCATCAAAGAGTATTAAGATTTCAATTAGCGATTGTTACTCAAAATTTTATCGTGAAAAGGGCAACAACTCTATGATAAGTTCTGGTAACTTTAAACGAAAGGATGTTCATGAAATACACATTTACGTCTTACATATATATAAATTAAATATGCAACACTAAATAATCATACATTCAGTTTTTATTACTGATTTGGGGTTGTGTAATAAATTTGCCCAAGAAAAGAAAAGTAATTCACCAATATTTGATGACTTGCATATAAACACATGGTCTTATATCTTCTCAACCCATGCTTGTGAATCTAGTCGTATATAATATATAGTGTTAGTGTCATATTTTATTTTTGTGTCGTGTTTAATGAAAATAATAACAGATCGTAGTACTAGACGTAAAAGTATGATATCATATTCAAAATTTTTTTTGACAAAATGACAGGATCAACCTACCTGATAAGAAGTAATAACAATGTCACGGGTTTTCTAATTCGTGATCATTAACTAGTTGGATATTTAATAATGTTATCAATTTTATAAATCATTTTAAGATCGCTTTCATATTAATATATATCACTAGGACTCTTGCCATTTTCAATCGAATAATTCAAAGAGATTAGATAGGAACAAATATGCATAACCTGTTATGAGAATAGCGCACCCAAAAATAGTTAGAGACCCTTTCTTTATGTAGGGGATGTACCATTATAACGTTTCAAATAGCGCCTGACAGTTGATTGTTGTAATTTTTAGCCGTTGGACAATCACATAAGTGGAAAACCCTTAAATAGGAACTCCATTAATGGTAACTTAGATAACGTTGATCTCCCAAGTGGTTATTGATGCATACTTGCTACTAACAATGACTAGTTTTGTTGATGACTTTCTATGATTAAACATTGGTAGTCATAGTTATCCCTCATGATTAGTAAGTACAATTTACTTCTGATAATCAGTGTATACTAAAGACCAACTTCATATAACTTTTCATTAATATGAAAAATCCAAAGTAACTTTTTTTGGATTTCAAATTTTGTATAAAAAAACTTTTCAATATGGCCTATGCTATTTAGACCTTGTTTGGGTGTTTTGCCCTCAACCCCTCAAGATTGGTGCAATCCCCTTGAATTTTCATAAAAGTATATTACCAATTTTGAATATTTAAATATAAGGGTGTGTTTAAGATTGTATATTTTCTATCCATAAAATTTGCATGAAGATGAAATATCACAAATTCATCGTGTTCATATATTCTTACTTGATGGCATTATTTACAAGTCTTGCGTCCATTTTATTACACATGTAGAGGTCAAGTCCAAGCTTCTTGAGCACAGCTAAGCTTCAAACTCATGTTGATAATTCTTTTAGTGTTGTAAATGAAAATATAACTTCTCAAAATAACTGTTAAGAATTTAAACTTCAACGTAACCCACATGAATACCTGAACAGATATATTGGGATAATATCTCACGTGTTCCATTCTCAAACATGTAGGATTTCTACATTGAATCAACTTCTAACATCGTATTAGAAGGGAATTAAACATCTTATCCTAAGTGATCTACAAACACACTTTAATCTAATTCCTACAATCAAATTATGCACTAAATCCCTTGCCAATACTTTGGTAAGATGTTTAGTTAAATTAAGCAATGTAATTTCAGCAAACATATAGTTAGACTCTAGTGTCTATAAATTCATTAAGTTGTGTACGTACGAACTATTCACAAATAATGATACTATCACACGTTATAGATATTGGTGATACCATTTATCCTTAGGCAATGTAACAATAGTATCATGCATAATAGATATTGATGATATCAATTAGCCTTAGCCAATGTAACGGTACTATCACACATGATAGACATAAATACAATAGGAATAAAGAATTAACTTGCAATCAAATAATAGTGCATTGATTAACCCCAAGCACATGATCCATCATTCGAATCTAAATCTAAATAATAATATTGTTCCCAAAAGGGGCAGCAATGTAATTTCAGCAAACATATAGTTAGACTCTAGTGTCTATATAAATTCATTGGATGCTAATTCTCCATGCACACATAACTCTCAAAACATTACAACAAATTTAGAGTTTGAGTTTGAGAAGATGGTTTCAAAATTTGAGCAAACAAAGGGAAGTCAACAACAAAAAAGTCAAAATCACCACCATAACAACCGTCGTAGCAGCCGCAACCAGACACCAGTCATCGTAAAAGAGATGGTAATGCAGTATAACAAAGTCAACACCACCAAGTTCAAGAGAAGCACCTCCAATCTTGAAGACGATGGTGTTTCTTCCGCCATTCTCTTGCTAGCGTGCATCGCTTGTAGTCCATAAGTATATAAATCTTTGTTTATTTACATGTTTATTAGGTTATTATTCCTCATATTATTTATTGATATTATTTTCTAGAAGTAAACCGGTCAATAATTACATATTGTATCAGTTTTATGTTGTTTAGAAAATGTACTTCAAGTTAAATGGTAATTAGTTTGGGAATTCGCATAGTTAATTCTTACCAACAATTTTACTTTAAACGTATCTTTAGGAGCTAATTTATACACCACAAATATGATTGCAGTCAGTATTGGTTAACTTTTTTTTAAACTCGTTGATCGTTGACTTTCTCAATTCGGTAGATCACTTGTTGACTCCTATTAATTTCTAAATCTATACTTAATTATTCATTTATTTTCTTGTATATTGATAGTAAAGTTATATAATTTGATATAATTCTTAACTTGTTATTTAAAATTTGTATAAACAGAAACATACACTATCATAAAATTATTTATTAAAATTCAAAAAACAGTTAAATAAACTCATCAAGTCATGAGTTGACTTGAACTGAATACGTTTTAAGCTTCTACTTTGGCTCGAATACGAGCTGATGTTGACTTAACTTAAAATTGTTCCTTGAACTACTCTGGTTGCAATAATAGATTTTAACAAAATTTGAAAAATCTTATTTCTTTTCTATTTTGTTATTTCCCAAAATATTTTTTTAAAGATTTTAGTAAATAACAAATGGCTGCAGTAATAAATTAAAAATTAGCTACACACGTAACACACCAACTCAAACAAAATATTTATAAATAATTGTTTTTTATTTTATTAAAATTCAGGTATAAGCTTTCAAAACGCATAAACAAACAAGTTTGTAGTATATAAAAACACTTCAACAAAGAGTACTTTGACCTAGAGTTACAAATTTGTTGATGACCAAATACAAATACACATTCACTTAGCGTCATATCAAAGAATAATTGTTGACAAAGTTAATGATAATTATAAGCTATTATTGTGTTTTACTTTGTGCAAGCAAAAAACTTTTAGATGACATGCATACTTGAAGTTATAGACATGTACACCATTTAAGTCGGTTTTTGAATTCTCAAGTTTAGATCTTCAATTCTTGCGAACACAAAAAGAACCCTACGAAAAGGAACTGAGACGAAAGCCTCATAAATCAATATTCGACAATCAAGCTAGCAGAATGTAAGAACATGCGGAATGCTAAGACGTTGTAGATTAAGAATCATAAAATTTGTTCTAATTCATATCATTTTAGGACATACTTTCGTTTATTATTTCTGTCATGTTAATTACATAATTAACGTATATAAATGTATACAAAACAATTCCTTTTTGGTGTACATGCACCCAAAACATTGATTTTAAAATATGAATTATAAACCTCAAAATTACCTCTACTTTCTAAAAACAACTACAACAGCCCATATGTAATGAATAAATTCAAAAATTATAAACTTGTTCCAAAAGTCATATGAAGCCAAGAACATGGGGCACGTGATGAATGCAGTAACTCATGTGCCACAGTTAGTGGAGGAACAAAAACAAAACCGTTATGGATACATACATGCATTCATACGATCGTTGTCATATCTAAGGACAAATAACTCTATAAATTAACAAATATCATATATGCTATCGTACTAGATTAATATGTTTTTTTTATTTCAACTTCACTTGCGACATTAAGAGTTAAGAGTGTCTATAAATTTATCCACAAGTAATTTAAAACTCATCAAATCATAATCTGTCATCATGATTTTTACTCAGGACACTTAGGTTCCTGAACACAACATCTAACCCGATAGTTTCATGTTCTTATTCTTTCTCAATAAAAAGAGGATCACATACACTAGAAAATATATAAACAAAAAAGATCAATATGTTTCATAGATAGTTAAAAGTCTAAAATTATAAAAAATATTCTTAATAGTCTGACGTAACAAGTTTAGAACTAACACATATTGATCTATAGGATTATAGCATCCTATATAAACACGCCACTCTGAAAAGGTCTCGTCCGTCTAAATTATAGCCTTGTTGATCCAATGGCCAATAAATAGGACTTTAGCACTCCTCACTCTCCGACCTGCGCCATGAGATGCCCTTTCGCATAACAATGTATTTTTGAAGAACGACAAAATATATCATACTCCTACTCAAAATTACACCCCACATATATACAATTGTTTAGATTTAAACCGTAAACCTTCCCATAAGATGCCTCTAAAGACAAAACCTCTGCCACCGGGTCACCAACCTCTTTCATTCTTTCTACTTCTTTCATTTACAGTTACATATTAAAATACAATTTTAGACGCTTTTAATCTAGATTATGATTGGATCAGTTTTAATCTTGTTCACAGAAATTTTCACATCCATGTTCACAAAATCACAAAATTTGAAAATTATTTAAAAAGTATTGAAAACTCAATTCTTTTAGTCTTGTCATGACTCATGTCTCATCATATACGAAGATATATTCTTTTTTATTTCTTCACTAGGTTAGTATCTCGTGTATTACACAGGTTGAATAAATTAATTATTAAATAATTAGTAAAAAAATTCTGAATTATAAAATTATGCTTAAAGATAAAATATGATTATAATTACTTATAAATAACTACCTTATAAAAAATTATGAATTATAAAACTATGCTCAAAGATAAAATATGATTATAATTACTTATAAATAACTACTTTAAGTAAATAACAATAATATGTTTTATAAAAAAATATGGTTTTTAAATATTTTTGTTTTAAGTAAAATGGTTTTTTATAAAGTTTGTTGCTTTTTTGCTTTTAAAAAATTTGTTTTTAATTTAAAATAAATAGATTTTCAATTTATTAAATTCTATATCTTTTAGTTTGAAAATGGTATGAGTAATATTATTAGTATTCAATATTCAATATTAATTATAATAACAGAGAGAAATAAGAAAGTTAGTATGATTAGTCTTACGATTGCGTCACATATTATCTTATTTTTTTCTTTATTATGGATAGATAAATAGACAAATAGATCAATAGGCTAGAAACTCATTTATTAAACGGATTATAACTTGTAATAAACACAAATATTTACAGTACGATATTTTAATATAAGATATGAATTTTATATACGTAATAATTCAAGAAAATAAAACAATTATATTATTTTTTAACTATTTTATCTAAAATAGTTTTATTTTTAAACATTCATATTAAGATTCTTTTATAAAAAAATATTTTTATAAAAAATTATTTATTAAAAACTCTAGTTTGTAATTATTATGGTTGTTTTAATAAGATTGTTTTAGAAAAGTTCATACTTTTATAATTTTTAAAAAAAGGACAAATTTAAAATATTTCATTTCAAAAAAGTTTAGTGTTTTTGAAATTTCATATTATATAAATTTTTTTATTATTAGTTATATTTTAATTAAAAAGTGATTTTTTTATTTCTTAATTAAATCTAATTTTAAAAGAATACATTAATTTCAAAAAATCAAAATGAGAGAGAGAAATTAGTTTTAATATTTAAATTACTATAATACTTTTTTTGAGGGAAAAATAAAATAATAATGTTTATAAAAGTAACAAGTGACAATGAGGTAGGTCGAGAGAATGACATATAGTTTTAAAAAGCTTGTTTTATTAGAATCTATATAGATTTTGGGCACTTATCATGAAGTGAACTTTTGATGGAGATTACATCAGGATAACCGTAATGTCAATGATTTGGAATAAAAGTGTTTGAAACAGTAAAAAGAAGCGGCAATGACCGTTACAGGTTTAGCCCAGCCTGTAATCTGCACCTAGCATGCCAAACTTAAAGATCAATGACACGAGAAAGTTTTTGAATGCGGTTCAACAAGAAGTCCCCTTGCTTGATAGTTGCTTGATAGAGAGCGTTTTTAGCATCAGGACGATTGGTTTCTAGAACACCTGCCACTTTATCGATCTTGCAATGAAGTTTACCAGCTGCAATGAATCGTGACAGCTCCCTGATCACAACAAAAGATATGCGATTTTAACACATTATCAATTACCAACAAAAAGTCATGTGCTTTGAGAAAATTCATGGTTCTGCAATGATATCACATATGTGAAGGCCACATAATGACATAAGTACTTAAAGTATTTCATTAAAATGCCCTTTACCAAAATGTGTCACCTAGGCATGTATCTGGTTTCATTTTTGTTCATTTTGATAACAAGGAGATGACATAATGATCTTCAACTTTATAAAAACACAATAATTGTAAACTATAACATCTTGGCAACTCATATAAAAAGTGTTTTTGTATTTTCAAAAACTTAAAGGGGAAATTGTCACATGGCATGTTTTTTTAGCTTGCTTCGACATAAACAAAATTCGATACATACTTGCTTTGACATGACTGTAGTAAAAAAATTATATAGGTTTAAGCGTTTACGAATACTGTGATTTTTAAGTGATTCTGTGTTTGGGTAAATGATCAAATTATTCAAATTCTACCTGGTTGTCAAGGTAGACATTGGAAGACAGCCCAAATGCACCCAACTTTAAGTAAACTGTAAAATTTGTCATTTCCCGATTCATCGCAGGATAATTTATTAAAAAAGATTTTTTTTATAAATTAAAGGTCTATGCCATAAATAAAGATGTATCATGAACAGGCATGATATGATCAGAACGGGTCAAAATCTCCAAATCCATGTATATTATTTAAAAAACAAAGTGTCGCTGTGTCATGAACAACAATGACATGTTTTTCCATAAAAGAAGTCTAGATTTCACACTTTACAGTTTTGAGTGTGTTCGGGGTTTACTTTGAGAAAGATTATCTGAGATTTCGTTATCACGTTACAAATCGCATAGTCTGTTTTCAAAATGCAGTCCCAAACACCCCCCCCCC
>BJCM01000241.1:0-14651 GCA_018326385.1 Flaveria bidentis | reverse complement strand
CCCCCCCCCCCCCTAAAGATTCAAAGAGTCAGATACAAAACGAAGAATCAACTTACAGGTCAATGAAATCAATAGTCACTCCAAACGCCTTTGCCATTGCTTCTATAGTGACACTCTTGTAAGATTCCAAGAACTGCGAATAGACAACTGTCCTTATCTCCCTCATGTAATACCGAAAGTGTGGATACAAATAACGATCCAGTTTAATATGCTTAGTAATCCCAGCTGTATAGCAAATATAGAAAAGTTAAAAATTGGAAGTCTTAATCACAGATTTGTGATCCTACAAGTCAAAAAATTCCTAACTCAGTTTTTTACATAAAAGGTGGCTATAACTAATAAGTGTATGAATGATACAATGTTCATTTAAAATCATAAAATAAGAGTATGATGCATAGCGGATATATTTACCAAAAGCTGAAAAAAATGAGCTGTATCGACACTCATACAAAGAGTTGATGAACTCGGATAAGTAGGGAATTTTTCCTATTACAGTCAAAATCTCAGGTGCATCGACAACCTGCATAGTAATAAGAGTTTTAGAGTGTCAGTGCTTGCGACTTGTTTGCTTATGTATGAGTCCAATTGGTTGTGTTTTATTTCAAACAGATCAAATTAAAAACTGTAGCTAAAATGGAACGTCAGGCGGGATGAAACTTTCCAAAGGTTGCTTTCAAGGCATACAACCTCGTAAATCGTTTTGTTTAAACTTATAGATCATTACTGCAATAATATTGTTTGATCATACTTAACATATTAGTCGATTATTTAAATGTAAACTGAACAATAGGTGTTTGAGGTTCAATCCACACCGACCCAGTCCATACTATAAAATGGCCTGCTTCAACCTAGTCAGCACATCTTGCCACCTCAACTAATAGGTATGAAAAGTAGGCGGGTTTGTATAACCCAACCCAAACACGAGTACATGACGTTGAAATGTTAAACCCTAACACGAACATATGCAACCAGTGTAACCCGATTATCTAAATAGGCCCAGTGCATACTGGGTTGCAAACTATATGGCCTGTACAGGTTGGTCAGGTCAATGGACAAAACAATTGTAGACGAGTTTGCAGATTGAACTTATAAGTTATAACTTGCAAGTTTTGATTCTAGATTTTAATTGGGTTGATGGGTTGGTCAGGTGAACCTTAAAACAACCCCTTCAACGGGTTAGCCATGTTGATCAGTTTACAATCCGACCTGTTTAGCTCCAACCCTAACATTTCTACTTTGTGTTGGGTTTGTGCCAAGAGTTGCCACCCCTAATGAGAAGCCCCATGCACACAGAAACCGAGGCTAAAAAGATGTAAAAGGAGGCATGCTAAGCCAAACCAAAATAGAGAGCAAAGCATACCTTTTGTTTAAGAGAAACTCGATCCAATGATATAATGCTTGCAAGGACAGTGTAGAAAATGAAGGTGTCATAGGGGAAAAGTTCATAAGTAGTGAAAGTTGATATGGAATCTAGGAATAAATCAGTAGCTTTCTTGAAGTTACGAGTAGACATGCAATACAAGCCTTCATACACTTTCAAACGGTTCTTCCTCTCCCAGTCACCTCCTTCATCAAACAAGCTGCATGGAATATATAACCTATTAAATTAACAACTTAAATAATAAAAAACCGGCACAAAAGCACCGGTCCCAGCCAGGCCCAGTCCAGTTATGGACTGCCATGCTTGGAACAGGCTGGGTTTTATAAGAAAAGGACCATGCTGGACCAGCCTGAGATTTTCAGGGTTCAGTCCCAAATAAGCCCACCTAGGACTGAGCCAAAAGAGAGCGAACCAGGCCATTTTTAAAGAGAGCGAACTAGGCCATGTTTTCCCTTTAGGAAGGGGTATAATTTAAAAAAAAACTTAAAATTGAACAAAACATGGTTGTGCTTCAGCCAAACAAAATATTCGACAGCACTAAATTAACCATTCCAATCCAAACTATTATCCAACCGGCCAATCTGGCTAACTCTTACAAAAACTGCACGAAGATAGAAATTTAAGCAGAATAAGAATTAGAACTTACTTCTTTGCTTTATCGATGCTTCTAGAAATGAGATCAAAATCCATGTGGAAGAAACCCATTTGTAGTGCGTAAAACACCAAGTCCATCCTTTGGCCTACAGCAACTGTTTTACCTTCTGTCACCTTGAGTTGTTCTAGTGCCTTCTCCTGAATGCATCGAAAAAGATTTGCACACTTAACACATTAACACTACACACACACACATAGACGCACACACATGTGTAAATTACAGTAGATAGTTATTATCTTGCTGTCTACCTTGTCACCAATTCTAATGTAGAACAAGGATTTTGCTAAATGGGCTTCTCGGACTTCACTTTCCCCTAAGTTTTCTTCAGCATCGGCAATCCTAATGAAAATAAGCAAAAATCAATTAAATATTATTACCAAATAAGTCTAGAATTTTAATCAAATAATACATAAAAGTAGTATGTGCACTTGCTTTATGTAGATATGCTAGATTGGTAACTAGGTGTCTTGTTAAACTAAACTTTCAGACAATGTTGTTTAGATTACTATACAAACAATGGTTCTACACATATATAGTGACATGAATAAAATTAATTTTAACAACAAGTTCTACATGTTAGCATCACCTTAAACCATTTGTGGTTAAACATCACACTAATTAAGTAATTTAGGTCTATGGGAAAGATAAACTGTCGATGGTTCCATGCCAATCCTTAATTTCCAGTTAACTTGAAGAGGTTGAGCATCATTTGCAGGCTAAAAACTAACTAAAACTGTAAAATGGGGCCAATTCAAGTCTAAACATTTGAGTCAAATGATCCACACAAAGGCAAGATGGAAGGATACGCTGGCACTTGACAAGAATCAAATTGAGCAAACAATGAACGTATGTTGACTGGTTAGCTTCTAGTACCAGCTGAAACTATAAATGCCACGAAAAATAGCACAATGCCAAAAAAAACCCAAAGTTTTAGTGTAGCCAGTGTGGAATATAATAGCATGATATTATGTAATGATTATTACAACTTCAAAAGGCAGAAATACATCAAAATAATATCTTGTACATGTTGTTTTATAACAGCTGACTATCCAATTCTAACTATACCATATCACATAATCACTTTCAAAACACAACGCGAAACACCCACTTAATAAGCATGATCCCAATACCCAACTCACAACATGTTCAACCAAACAAGTATCTACGCTTTCAAACAGGAATGCCAAACAAGACTTCATGCATCGTCAAAAGGCATTCAACTGAAGTGGATCCATTTTATAGCATAGTAATTCAATTCTATTGTTAGTGGATCATTAATTGCACCTAGTATGCACAATAGATATTCACAGTAATATAGTATAGGAAATTTTCAATATATCAACAGCACACAAACTTAAGGCATGTCTATTGGTCCATTCACAGACTTACTAGATTAGATCCTTCTACGTGCCCTTATTGTATAACCCCAGAATATGCACTCAACAATAGGCTATCAACTGCAAGAAGACCTTATGCTACTCTTAGGCACTTAGCTACAAAATTTTTGATTCATTCATACCACATTACTACCAAAATGCAATGCAACCCAAACTCCAATAGATAGGATTATAAATTTAATATCTTATATATTATGTCTGTACGTATATTGCATAAGTTCAACATAAAAGTAAAGTTTTGGCATTACATATACTTTCTCCTACGAGCATTGAAGCAACAATTACTGAATTATATGATGATCATATGATGCAACTACATTAATCCAAATTATGATCTTACTTGTCATCAATTTTCTTAAGCTCCTCGTCATTCTTAGCACGCATCAAATCTAGAACCTTCTGGTCCAGCTCCAACACCGAGCTCGCAGTTAGGGCTTCGTACAAAGGCGCCATATCTGCAAAATGAAAACAACAAAATTCAAATTCTGATTAAAAAAAAGCATCACATAACATGCAAACAAAATCATCTGAGATATAACGACGTAAGTGATTCCGATCAAGTAGTTGCGGTGGTGGTTACCGTCGGCGACGACGGTGGACGTGACGTCATCACGGATTCTAACTTTTTCAATGTCGTCGACATCGGAATGTGTGAGAAGAAATAGCTTGTTAGCGAGCACTAAGTGAGGTTGTTGTTTGCCTTCAGCTTCGGCTTCCATGGTGATCTCTGTACTCTGGTTCTTCTTCTTCTCTCCGGTGAGGGGTTTTACAGTTTTTGAGCTTAACTTGGGGAAGGAGAAACGTATTTTTATATATGTTCACTATCTTTCAATAGTTTTCATTTCGAGTATTCTCGTCATGGGTCGTAACCGGGTAATTTTGCGTGAAATTAACGTTGTTAAATACAACTACACAAATACGTAAAGAGAAACATATGAATTTACTATACAAGTACGTAAAAAAATACACTATGATGGTATATACGTTATTTAAGAGAAAACACACTCCACCCTAACAAGTTTCAAATAAATTTTATGTTTTGAAACATAGATTGACTTGGTTTTGAAATAAATTTATGTTGAGATGTGATGACCACATCGCAAAATTGCATTCAAAACTTAAGATTAAAATCATTGTTGTTAGGAAACCATGTATGTAAACAATTGTTATTTCGTTAATAGAAAAATTATTTAATAAGAGTTAGAAGTGGTCGGATTAATAGGCTTGAGTTAAAGTTTAAAACTTATTATATTTGTTGAACTCAATAACAATCAAATTTCATTTGTTTCTTCTTATTAAAATTCTATATGTCATAATATGACGATATGATTACTAAAATAAATACTATCGTCACAATGCATGTTATGTATATCGATATTTAAGTGTCCCTCGCCTTTGGTTTCCTCTAACTTCTTAATATTAATTTTAAGAATTGATTGTTTAAAAAACGTTCATAGTACCTGCCTTTGTTATTAATCTGATGATTTTATTACTTTTCTTGTATATCTAAATCTAGTATGTTGTATTGACTCTGGGTATAGATGATGGAAGGTGTTGGATCATGATGGTGCATTGTAAAATTTACAAAAAAATCTAAATTGTAAAAATAGATATCACAATTAATAAGCTATGAAATTAATACCTTTATTAGCTTCTAAGTAAGTTGTCAAAATACGAATCACACATCAAACACTTAATGATACTCGTATTGTATTTCAATTTTCAATTTTGTAACAGTGCGAATATAGGTAATGAATTAACAATAAACTTTTCTTTCTACAGTTGAAAACCAGAGTTTTAAGCTGTTTGTTATTTTGAAAAGTAAGAGTCTTAGGGGTTGTTTGATAATTTTTTAATGATTAATTGCTGAACAAATAAGAGATCTGAACAATTAATAGTTAATATATCGCTTAACTATTCAAATACAAATATTTGACCAATTCAGATAAGAGATCTTAACCATTTAATATTATATCTTTTTACCATTCAACATTAGTATAATGCTTACCATTCAAAGGTAAATGATTGAACCATTCAAATATTTGTTAGCAAAATAAACAATCTGAACTATAAGTACTGAACAATTTAAACGTCTAAACTATTAAAAATCTGATTCAAATACCGTCAAAAAGTTTATTAAAATAGTTTTCAAGACTTGACGGACCATTTAGCAAAAACAACCAGAACATACGGTTGCCAAATGTAATCATAAATGTTCATTTTAGCCCTTCAGCTTTGTAACATGTTTCCAATTTAGATTACATTTTCACCTCCATATTCTTTTTCAACAAAATTTCATCTCCCTGTTGGATTTGCCAAAATCCAGCATAAAGGAAAGAAGATCGAAACTATTTTGAACCAAAGAGATGACTATGCGAAGCGTTACTGCATGTAAACTCATCTTCGTATTGATTTCTCTTCAATCAGTGATTCGGGTGTTCGCAATTACGCAGGTCTGTTTCCCCTAAATTTCTTTATGTATCTGAATTAAATCGAATAATTGCGTTACACTTTCATGCTGTTTCAAGTTCTAGGGTTAATTTCATATACAGATTTTGTTTAATCAAGTTTTTGGTTGTTTATTGATGCAAAGCACACGAGCTGTAATGAAGAAAAATGAGATGTTGGTATAGCTGATTGATAGCGGTAGTTTGAAGTAGAGTGTGATTTATGGGAGTTTTAAGCTTACTGTTTCATAATTTTTGGTTTATGTGCTGAGACTCAAAATCCAATTTGATGTTATTGATCGTGTTGTTTGAGGATCTTAATTAACAGATTTTTCAAAGATACGTATCAATCAGATCACTTTAGGGCTATGAGTATTTGAGTACATGGTAAAAAGATTGAAAGATGTGATAGTTTGTGCATCTTTTTTTTTCTTTTTTTGTTAGTTTTTAGGATTCTATCTTTTGGAACACATTGTTCATCATAACAACACATTTGTCCACGAAAAAAAATCCACTTTGTAGATTTTAAATGTCATTTTTATAATTTGAGAGTAACTTGTTGCTTCTAAGGTAATCTTCCTATTTATAAAGACTACGTGAAGTCAATAGTTGTAGCTTGTAGCTTGTATTTGATCTGACCCATAATTGTTAAAAATGTGTACTTATAGCAATTATATGATATATGTCTCTCATTACATATGAATTCCAAAGTTCTGTGCACTGAAGTACTGGTGATAACTGATAACTATGTGAAACATGTGAGTTTTAGCGTTTTCAGGATATACATATTGAGTTTTGATACTTCTGTCACTATGGTAGAAACAAGAAAAACGAGTCAGTTGTTAACCCTTTCAAATTTAATACAATTGTCTTTGATCCAGAGTTCAGAAGAGCATACTCGTGAAATTCATTGTTCCAGGGAAAGAAGTAGGGCTGCATACAAAATTATTGAGGAGGTATTTACCATTTCACCATCGGTAGCTAGTTACCTTTGGTTGGTATCTACTATTGACACTAACCTCATTCAATCTTCACAAATAAGACGTCATTTTTAATAATTAAACACTAAAGGAGTAAATATGTTTTATTTGTTTCAAACTTTGCAGTATTTGATTCCATTCGTTGAACAAGAAAATTACCAGTTGTCATATAAGTGCAAGCTTCATCCTGGCAATGACATATTTAGGGATCAAGAGGAACACAAGATTCACGTGGATGTGAATGAATGGCGGTGTGGATATTGTAAGAAAAGCTTTCGAGCAGAGAAATTTCTTGATCAACATTTTGACAACAGACACTCCAATCTTCTAAATGTTGTATGTGCAATCTGTTTTAGAATTTTTATGATACATTATGATACTATATATGCCTTCTAATTTGATGTAGATTGGGTTAAGACCCTCTCTTTGTTTTCGTTAATTAGTGATAAAACAACAACTACTAGCACTACAGTCTTCTACATGTTGTATGTGTGATCTGTTTTACCATCTTTAGTTTATATATTACTGGTTTAAGCTGAAGTTTTCTACAATCCAAAAAGCTATGCTTCTCTTTAAGTTCAGTAACATGCATCTTTTTTCGTAGTATGTTTGCACATCTAGTTAATTGGCACTAGCTTTTGTTCTACCTGCAGATCCTTAACTTCATCTTTTAATATACTTCATGCGCATATATAGGTGAAATACCCTTTTATTTAGAGTAGAAACTGGGAATGACAATACCCATTTATTTATGGGCAGGTCCTTTTACTATATTTTGTCTATGATGGGTCAAATGGGTAAATAAATGTAGCTTAAAAGTAAAAGTGTTCAATGTGTCTAATCAGTTGAAAGTTGCCCAAATTGTATTCATATGCATAAACCTGTGTTATTTAAAAAGTTGGATTGTAAGTGGAATAATATAATTTTTGTAATCATATTTGAAACCGACAATCCCTTTTAAAATAAGTTACAAATGTTAGACAAAAAATGGGTGACCCAACCCGCACAAAAATTACTCATTTTGTCACCCACTAACATCATAACTGCTTTTAAGGTGAGGTACCCATGACATGTAAATAAAGGGGAGGTCATGGGTTCAAGTCTCACTCTGAGCAAAATGCTTAAGTTGAGCAAGGGGGTTTTCTCAGCAATGAGTTTCCTCCTGTGGGGGTTGGGGGTGCGGTCCCAGCTGGGAAACGGATAGGTGGGCCCGATTAAGATAACACCTATCTTCCGAAGCAGGGTCGTACATTTGCCGTTAAAAAACTGCTTTTAAGTCCGACAGAATATTCTTTACATTGCAATTATTTGAGCATATGTTGACTTGCTTAAAGCTTAACTTTTCACTAGATTCATTGTATATGAGATAAATGTATATTTTTTCCTTTGAATTTCAGAGTCACAATAATTGCTTGGCAGATCTATGTGGCGCATTGCATTGTGACCACGTAGCGAATTCTGTTGTTCCCAAAACAAAGTGTAACCCTGCAGCTGCAGCAAGAAACCGTCACTTATGTGAGGTTGTTCACTACTAGCTTTGATCAGATTTTATTACAAGAGTATATACATTAAAATGACTGGTTTTTATGCAGAGCCTTGCAAACACCTGTTTTCCCATTCATCAAGGTCCATCAGCAAGCCGACTTCACGGTAACCATTTGATGTTTATATCAAGGGTGGGATTGAGTGCCTTTTTATTAGAGGTGGCATCAACCCATTTACGTATAATGGTTAATTGGGGTTATGTTTAATCTGTAACAACAAATCAAATGGGTCAGACATTGTCCGAAGTGTATTTTTGTCATTATGACCTAAACCATTTCACTCAAATTAGAGTTTTATGGAAATACTATGATTTATATAAATATAAAAAGTTCAGGTCTTGGACAAAAGTTGTTTCAGAAAAACCTAAGATGACCTAGTCTTAAAAGTGCCTTTATATTCCATTGTGGGACCTGCCCGTTTTGCCAAACTTCTAGTTTATATGGATCTGTATGCTGTTTTTACCATGCACATTGAAGGAGACCTTGTGATTTCGCAGAACTATTTTTGCGCCAGTTTTGTGATGCCCATACTTGTTCAGGCATCATCAAGCCTTTTCTTAGAGGTGGCAGGGTAAGTAACTTAGCATTCACTCTTACAATATTTAATATGCTTTGTTTGATGAACAAGATCTACCAATAATTAGATGTTAGAACATAGAAGTCTAAATAAGTTATAGGATGGCCACATTGAGCATATGATCTATATTAGGTGAAAACTTACCCTTTTAATCATGTAAGGTTGATTTGGTTGGTTTCCATCTCAAACATGTCACCATTAGAAAGAAACATGTAGCTAAAAGGGGAACATGTCAATTCATGTCATGCTGGCTGTATAACTGATTGCTTAAGAGTAATTAAAATTAATTAATTGCCACTTCTTACCTAGTTTGACATGCTTTTAATTCTTTTTCACAACCCACCTCTATGTTTTTCCATAATAGTCAAAGGCTCAAAGTGCAAAGCACAAAGGATGAGCTTGTTGCCTAGGCGCAAGGCTCTTAAAAAGTACGTACCCAGGACAAGCAAGGTGCACGTGTATTCCAGGCCGTTTCTAGCTGTTTTAGACATTGTTTATGCTGGTTTAGACTGTATTGGACTTGTTAAGACTGGTTCAGACAGGGTTATTGATGCAGATTTTGACCTGGTGTTTCCAGTTTTTTGTGTTTTTCCTCCTTGCGGGCCTTGTGTCACGCAAAATGGTTTTGCTGTGTTTTTTTCTCCTTGCAGGCCTTAGGTTCAGACAGAGTTTTTTGCAGAATTTGGCAGTTTCAGACTACTATGCCTGTTTCACAAAAATGTCTTTTTGGTCATTTTGTCTATTAGTTTCTTAAATAGTTAGTACTTAAATATATGCATATTTTTTAGCACATATGATTATTATAACTACATACAACATAAGCACATCCAGCAATATTCTCTATAAATCCTATCACTCAGCTGGTTATATGATTCGGGAAATTAAATATCACATATTCACTTTTAAAACACACATCCAGACACTTTTACTAAAAATCTACAAAAATCTGCTCAAAGATGCATAGTCAAATGGCCAGCAGTAATCAAACCCAAAAAGCCCAGTTATAATAGGTCAAGTCATGCAACCAGCTAGGCGTAACAGACCTCTATCGCTTTGTTGTTTTCATTGGGGAACCGATTGTAACCTGGTTTAGGAATTAGGAACAACCCCATGTTTCGGTCAAAGGCCTGGTCAAGACCCATATAAAGGTTATTTGGTTATTTTGCAAGCATAAGTATAGAGTTTTTATTTAGTATACCTTTTTTCTTTGAATATTTTCTAATATCTATAGATTATAATACTACAGATTACAACATATTTAAGTTAATAGTTAAGAACTAAAAATTAAAAACCCAAAAACATGATCAACGTATGTAATATACTGAAAAAAAGAACTGGGCCTAAAGAACTGATTTTTACCATCCGGTTGATCCTAGACTGACCTAAAACTTTGTTTATCTTTCCCTGAATTTTCGTATAACTGATGACTTATATTAATTGTTTGCAGAAGCATACCAACATTTTCTACTTGGCTATATCAATATTAATACTGATGCTGCTCCCCATCTTCTATCTCCTAGTGTTTTTGTACCAAAGGTGCGACTTACATCACTTCAATCTACCTCTCATTTAGCTTTTCTTTAAATTACAATATAACTGGTTATGCTATTGCAGAGAAATGAGAAAGGGCACACAGGTATTAAGGCGCATCTCAAAACAGAGTTTAAAGAAAAAGCCGTCTTAGCTTGGTAAGTTTTGACCTAAAAATTTCATTAAACATCCTTAATAAATAACAAAATTGAACCAGACCAAGAATTGGCCTAGCTTAGAATCTTGGGTGGGGGTTGGTGTAGTGTTAAGTGCCTGAGTCCCTTTAGCAAGGGTCTCAGGTTTGAATTCAGTTTCCAAGTGCTAGCTGCATTTTACCTGATCCCGGTGGCTAGCAAGGTATTATTGGGGTCCTGTGAGTTTTCTGGTTACTTTTTCTCACAGTTACAAAAACCGAATTGATTGCTGTAATTGAACCTGTTTTCTTAACCAAACAATGCATTGTACTTCTTTACGGGCCTGTTTTGACCTGACCCATCCACTTTCCAATCCTTAACAGGCTAACATAAATCATTGTAGGTCAAGCTCATGTTTTATATGACACCATTCAAGATTGGGAACTTTCCGATACATACATTTCAGTTAACTACATCTCGAGCCCTCATGACATGTACCATGCATTATTAGACAGCCGAATGAAGGTTAGTCATGTGGGTCTCACTTTTGAAAGACACCCCTTTGATATCTTGTATAACTACTGATGGGTGTGAAAAATTGGTATGGTCATTACAAACAATGCCAACAGATTTGATCTCATTATTAGCATTGCATAACATTTACTCCATCATTGCCTTCTTCCATAGTAGAACTGACCTTAACATTATTTCTATGGATTTGGTCATTTGTGCTTTCGAAAAAGGAGGGAACATTATACCAGAGTAATTACTTTACACCAACACCGTCACTTTTTCTGGACGATTTTACCCTCAAAGACGAGGCATAAAGACGAGTTGGATTAGACTAAGGGTAAAATCATCAGAACAAGAGGCTTGTGGTGTGTGAAGTAATTACTTTGGGGCGTATTGTACAAACGAGCTCGCTCTTCAAGATATGTGTATCATTATGAACTACTAATTCATAAAGGTACATTAGGCTCGGCCTGTAATTTTGAATTTGAGTCGGGCCAGAATCAAGATTCTGATAGAACTGTATGTGACTGAATCTGGAGTGGGGTTAATCATGATTTTAAAGTTGAGATTTTCCAGTAACAACTTAACAGTCATAATTACATAAACAATAAACAATATCATTACCTTTATACAAGTTTACGGTTTACCCATGGGCCATGAGGCCATGAGAATGAGATCATTCCCCAAAATCTTGAAGGCCCAATAACAAGTCCAAAGCCCAACATCGGATACGAAAAATGCTTTCACTTATGAGTTGAGACGTTGAGTTATCAACATTAAAGTAAAAAATAAAATAGTTGATTAAGAAAACTAATACATTATATCATTTTAAATAAAAATGTTACATCAAGTTTTCTATACTGGTTTAGAATATACAAAATATGCAATCAATGATAAACATTGGTTATTAGCACAATCATCACATGTGAAGATGATGCATATATACTTTTTATGTATATGTCGTGTAGATATTTGACTCTTTTTTACTAGTTGTTGTGAAACGCTAACTAAAAAATTTGACTACTTTTAAGTTAAAATATCATATATGATTAAAAAATGACGTTCTATAGGTACACCTATTACATTTTTATTTTCTTTTTTTCTATAAATACATATAGATAAATAGAAAGAGATAGAGACATGTGGGGTGTTTTAATAACAAATTTAAATGTTCATATAACTCAAGCCTTAAAAATTGTTATCTGTGCCAATAATTTCGCACGTTTAGATGTGACTTAACTAAATCTTGACTGTTTTCAAGGTTAGCAAGTCATTTTTCTATTAAAAAATTACAAAAAGATTTACAAACATATGTTTTATTCAAGTTAAGAGACTCTAATATAAAATTTAGCTTGACTACACATACATATATCTACATGAACGTTTATGAAAAAAATAAATATGATTAGTAGTAATTCAGTCGTTTTATTCAAGATTCATTCTGCTCACCAACTCCTTCCCACTGTTTCGATTTCTTGATTTAGAATAGAAGGAAGAAAAATAATTGACTTACAAACATCCAAACATTAAGAAATCAAACGAACTCATCATCAATCGTTATCAAAACCATTTGATATACAATCGTTGAATTAGATCACCCACACCACTAATTTAATGCCCATAATCACACAACATCTGCCAAATTCAATTCAAGATCTTAAAGTCTAACCAAAATCGGATAAAAAATGGTGTCGGAGATCAGCTTGAGTCCCTTCGTGTTACTGATCTTACTTGCTGTCATTTATCTCGGAGCTCACGAGCTAACAGGTCGCCATTATCGCTGGTTTACTTCTTCAAATCTCGTGCTGATATTCCTTCTGTTCGTCGTTAGTTCCCCTGATTCGTTCTTCTTTATCGCCTTCAATGGATTACTGATTTGTGGTGCGATTTGTTTGTATTTCTTCCTCATCGTCGAGCTCGCATGATTGTTCCAGTCAAGTCCCCACAATAGTGCTCTAGTGATAAGAATGTGGGAATCTGTTGTCTCCGTCTGGTGATTAAACCTCAAAACCACCCGATTTACTTTTAGGACACGTGATTTACCTTTCTCATGTCATGTTGCGTGCAACCAATCGATGGAAAACACCTGGTGGTGGTGCACAACAATTTTTTATGTGTTTGATTTGTGAATTAGTTCTTTATGATCTCACTTGTGGATTTTAGAATTGCAATTCAAGTTTTATTGTGATAAACTTGATGTTATGATCATACTAACGAATGTATATCATTAGGAAAGGTGTTTGTATCAAACATGATAAAATCTAAAGGGTGTTTGAATGGGTTTTGAAGGTGATTGTTTTGATCAAAATCAAATTTAGATTATTAGATATTGAGATGATCACTATATATTTTGATTTTAAAAATCGTGTTATCAAACTATTTCAATTAGACAAGGTCTTAATCAAAGGTCAGATTGATTTAACTTCTAACTCATTTATAATACATTGAGTCTCATTAGTGACGTCAAATTACATTCATTCCGCAACTGGAAACGGATTTTAAGTTCTTATTAAATGAACACGGGTCGTTCGTTTATCCTTTACATATGGAATCATTACCTTGGTGTGTAATAACATATTCTATAGATTGAGAGTTGTTATTGGAATGATTCTAGTGTAATAACATACTCACATAGTACATTAAGATCAAATCACTAATTGTTTGCATTCAGATAAATAGTAAGTCAGGTATGAAATGAATTTTGTATGATTATAAGTATGCTTTTTTCATCATATTCAATGCAAGCGAGCTCGAATTAAGCTCATCTAAATATATACACCAACTTGGCCCGTAACATATACGCTATATATGTGTACCCATAATTATAATTATAAATGAACTCAAGTAAAGTTTTATATAATTATAAGTATGATTGTTTTCAACCTTACTTGTATACAAAGCTTATGTTTTTGTAATCTAATGCTATTGGTGATTGTATCACAAATATAATGTGAGTCTCAATTCTTATAAGTATAAGATGAAGTGATATTTAGTCTGTTGTAAATAGTCTTGTGATATTTATCTATATTAAATTCGAGACCGTATCTATCTATTATAATAAAAAAAGAAGATTTTAAGCTGCCACTTGGCACAATTTAGATCATCTAATTTTAATTTGTTCGTTTGTCTCTCCTATTAAACAATTACCTTAAATACTTATAATATTATTTAATTTCTTTTGAGATTAAAAATTGTTTTTCAATAAATTAAGAAATAGATGCTTTTATAAATGATTTTTTAAAAAATAAAAAAATAAAATTAGAAGTTATAACAAGAAAATTTTTAATATTGATATTTTTTAAAACGGTTTGTTTTGTAATAACCGACGTTGCCGAGTGGAAGGGTTGTCGCTCAACGGATAAAAGTTACTCTAGAGATAACATGAATGTTTATTAAAAATGCAATTAGGGTTTAAAAACAAAAGTTTAAAATAATGATATCATTGTTTTATTACTTATATTATTACTCATATGCAATTTGAATCATATCGTTT
>BJCM01000240.1:0-16373 GCA_018326385.1 Flaveria bidentis | reverse complement strand
AGGGGAGATCATGCTCGATCTCCCCTTGCCAAGAGTCTTGATTCTTATGTTGTAACGAGCTTGTAATCGTTAGGTTTTATCAATGAAACCATTCAATTATAGTTCGTATTATTGATTGTCTCTTGGTTTTTGCTGTTGTTTATTCTTCCGTCAAAAACACGCTCGGATGTTTACCGATCCAGCGACTTCACAGTAGTTTTTAAAGGTTGTATATTATTTAGTTTGATAACTTGTATATTGTTACAAACAACTCAATTTTGAATATATGTTTATTAACATTTAGGGGGAAAAGTCATTTATTCAAATATGTTTCACTAATTAATAAAAATACAAGTATAAATAAAAGTTCTAAATATAAGTCTATATAAATATTAATTTGATCATACTACTGAGAATTTATAGGAGTTTAGTAGTTTGACACTTTAAGAAATTTAAAGATAATCTTTCACATCCATAACGTAGTGTTTTTATTTCCAACTTTTACATTATTTTTCTGCTATAAGAGACTATTTTTCGTACAAAAAAATAGTTCTTCATGCATGTTTTTGTAATTACGCCTCCTTTTCAATATACGCATTAACTTATTAGTAATATCTGTTTTCCTGCAACATCGCGCGAATGAATTTACTTGTTATATTTATTCATTTAATATTTATATAATTATATGTATTCACTTAATATATATATATATATATATATATATATAATTATATTTATTCAATTACTTATTTCAAATAACTTGCGTGTCATCGGCAGCTCAAATTTGAACTTATGTAAGAACTTAGCAATGGTATGCTCAAAATTTGAATTCTTCTCCTTATTCGTTTTCAATTACTTCATTCCCTTCGCTTCCTGGTACAGCTTTCCCCAATAAATTGAAGAAGAGTCTCATTCGTTAGCAAAGTCGATAGCCAGCCCAGAAGGAAAGACATAGGCTTACTGTCCTGGCTTGTATCGACCACATTCCATCGCCTGGCCCCTTTGTATATGTTCATAAATGGGTGTGCACCTCCAGATGGGCTTTAAGACATGAAAGACGTGGCTTGTCTATCATAACAGTATACCCCCCACTTAACACGACTGAACTCCTATAGACTCAAGAGAAGCTGTAGGCCTTACAGAGCTAATTCAGCAATGGGCGAGAAGGCTGACATGAAGGCTTTCATCGAAGGCCACTGAGCTTGAAATAAAAAAAGGGTTTTCCGCCAAGTCAATTTCGGGCCACCAAACCCTGCAACTGATGAAAAGGCCCAAAAAAGGAGAGCAGGCCCCATGCCTAAGCCGGCTTGGAATTCGTGATCCTGGCTCAGACGAGAGAAAGCTAAGGATATACTTCTCATATATATAAACATGTTTACATATAATTAAAAAATTTAACAAAATTTATTACAAGTGATTTACGCAATAATACATATTTTGCCACAATTTAATTAAATCCTTTTAATTTATATATTATTTAATTCACATTATAATACACTATTTTAATAATATAAGATTATTTAATTCACTAAATTAAATATTATCTTATTTATAACACTTTGAATTTATATTTACTATCTATATTTTTATAACTAGTTTATTATTTAGATTAAGTATTACGTTATTATTTATTTATTTATTTATTATTAATTATTATTATTATTATTATTATTATTATTATTATTATTATTATTATTATTAAGGAAACGTTCAAATAAAAAGCTTATTAAAATTAAAAATTATAAGAAGTAATCTTAACCATTTATTTTTTTAATCAACGATTGATATTAATTTATAGGAATTTTTTTGTTAGAGGTGTATTTTAGAAATAACCACCTTTGTTGACTTTTTTACAAATTACTCCATTTATTAAATGTTTATAACTTTATGTATGACACTATATTTCTATAAAAATTACATCATAAAAACGAGTAATTTTATCTGTAAAATGAGTACACTACTGTTACATAAAAAGTTTATTATTTTTTTATATTTTAATCTCATATCCTATCATTGTGTCTTTAGTCTAGCTCATTGTGTCTTTTTGTTAGTTATTTTGTTTTTCGAATAATATTGTATTTGTACATTTATGTATTCTAAAAAATACAATGATGGAATGCGATTGTTGTATATTTCTTATATGTAAAACATAATAATAAATTACCAACTAATTAATTTAGTACATTAAAAAACAACAACAAAATAACACAATTATTTGATCGTTATTGTGTTATATTGAATACTATGAGTTTTGAAAAATACATTGATGAAATAATATAATTATATACTATTAGTTGTAAAACAAATGACAGATAACAACAAGTTGATATAATATATTAAAAACAATAATAAAATAACACATTGTGTATCTTCAACACCATGAATCTTAAAATAATACGTTGATTAAAGTATATCATTGTGCACTTTTAATTGTAAAACATAATGATGGATAATATGTTTATGTAATTTATAGAAACAATAACAAAAATAACACAAAATGATCTAAAACGTAAAACACAATGATAAATACACATAACAAATAATATAAAATATATAAGACAATGAATTGATATTTGACACAATGAATGTATAATACTGACGTATTTGATATAATAACCAAAATATCATCCTATTTAGAAAATATGTAAGAATTTATCTTAGATGTTGATGCTAACCAAAGATCTCTCATCATGCACAAAAGTACAAGGAAGTTATTTTGTAAGTTTTGACCATGCACAAAGAAAAATAACTAAATGTTAAATCTTTCGAAGCTAAAGATAAAAATCTTTCAATGCTAAAAGTGGAAGTCTTCCGAAGCTTGAAAACTGAACTTTTCCGAAGACTTTGAATACGTGTCTCCCTAACACACTTTTAACAAAAGTTGAATACCTATCCGCTATCAGCTCTGAGTACTCACCAACTTATACAAGTTTTTGATTATCTCCATATTTTTGTCAATTGTACATTATGGTGTCTTTATCTAAAACTTTCTAATTTAGTACTTTTATCCTTTTTATAATACAATGGAATGTGAACTATGTCATGTCATAGTCACATATCAAAAGACAATCTTCCTTTTGACTTTACATTTTGCTTTTTGAGTTTACATTAATCTTGTTGTCTGGATTAGTGTCTAGCTGGCCTTTAAAATATGGTTCGCTATAGGATATAGTATAAAGTATCTCATGTAACCAGACTTAACACTAAGCATTGTAACACTTATAAAATTACTTGAGAACAGTATACATCATTCTTGAAAACAAATCTTTGTGTTCTTGAGTTTCTTACTTGTTTGTTCTTTGTTATTTTGCATGGTTTCCTATTTGATCTAGTAAGTGTGTTCTCCAACAATGAGACTGTTTTTGAAAAAACCATAAGTATTCCTATAATTGGTATCAGAGCTTCTTAAGCTCTTAATTGCAAACAACTCACCATCTTGAATCACTCTCCAGCTTCATAAACACTTACTTGCTCAAATAGCAGCTCTTGCTAAAACTGATACGAAAACCGAAACCATGACCAAGTCTCCACTAATCACTACTGACGACACCATGTAAGGCTTTATCAAGTTTCAAGATAGTAGGATGTGGAGATCTTCAGTCTCAAGACCTCATATACCAAGTAATATTTTACCAACTACTAGAGATGGGATGATACCTAAGTAAGTGGTTGATTATTGTAAAGAATACCGGAAGAAAAATGATATTTATCAAAAAGCCATGACTGCTCTTCAAACTGCTATTCCCAACTCCATCTACAAAGGCTTCAAGAAGCATAAGACTGTAAAAGAACTCTGGGATGCACTGAAGCTGATGTATGAAGAATCTGTGGAAGCTAAGTAAAATAAGAAAGACATCGTGAAGTAGCAGTTTGAAAATTTCACCTTTAAGACAGGTGAAACTTAGACTCAAGAATACTTTAAGTATGTTGAGATTGTAAATACTCTAATTGATGTTGGAGTTAAACTTGAGAACAAAGACATAGTGAGGAAGTTCATGCTCTCTCTTCCCAAAGAATGGACACACTACTATGTGGTCATCAAGAAAACTAAGAACCTCTCTACCCTCACTCTCACTAAGTTGTATGGTATCCTAAGTAGTTACCAAATGGAGATAAATATGCAAAATCCTTCACGCAACTCATCTATCCATCACCCAAAAGAGTTCAACCATCCATGTGGTTGTAAAGCATAGCAGAGAACCACAACATCATCTAATCTACTACCCTGACAAGTCACCAAAGATTCTTTTCATCACCTTCCTAAAGACACCAAGGCAGAGCTACACTTAAGGCAATCCATTCCAAGCGCCCTTGTCTCCTAGGTCCTTTGTTTCTTTAGATGAAAGTTCTGGCAACTTTCTCTTCACCCTTGATGACCTAGACTACATCTATCCAGATTATCTAGAATTCATGGAGATAATCCTACAGATGTCTCTTCTTACTCATATAGCCAACAAGTTCTACAAGAGGACAAGAAGGAAGTTTCCAAGCAATGTGTCTAGTGGAAAGTTTGGGCTGGATAAAAGCAAAGTTAAGTGTTAGAACTATAACCAAATGGGCCACTTTGCTAGGGAATGTAAGGACCAAAAACAAATGGTGGCCATACACAACCCAGACCAAGCTACATTAAGATAACTCCAAGAACTGAGAAGCCCAACCAACCAAAGCAGCAAGTTGTATCTGCTATTAAAGAAGGAGGCTTTGACTGGAGCTTTTAGGTGAATATGTCTCGTCAAACGAAGCCTTGATGGCAGACAATGATGAATGACAGGTATTGGAATATCTTTTCTCTCCTGAATGCATGCTAAAGTTAACATGTACAAGTTCTATAACTTAGAAGTAAGATTTGATCTTGAGTCCTTGAACATTTTAAAAGCTTATTTTAAAAGAACAGAAAATGATTGTAAGCTTAAAATAGAAGACTTAGATAAAACCATTTCTACTCTAAAACATGAGCATGCAAACTACGGGACTTAGATCATAGATCTTGTTTTCAAGTTAACTGAATGCTGGGCTGAGCTTGTGATTAGAAAACTCTAGGCAGAAAAATATGTTCTTGAATAGGAAACCTTCAAGAACATCATATCTTCATCCTTTCATGCAAAAGTTTATTATCATAACAGCCAGTGACTTGGATAAAGTGAAATAGCTCCTCCACACATATTACTATCAGTAAGGGAACCAAGGTGTGAACTTATGAAGATGAGCTACTTCTTATTGATCCTATACTAAAGGAAGATGAAGATGAAAAGGATATAATGGAGGGTGAACCAGAAGTGAGTGAGGAGGCTCACTCTAAGAAGGGTTACTATATCCCTAGAGAGAGGAAGAAACCAGGAATGGCTAAGTTTGCAAGAAGAAGATCAAAGAAATTGCAGGAGATCAAGCCCACCTTCAACCCCTGATAAGTTTTTGTTTCTGTTGGGTTTGAGGTGAGGAATGCCGATAACTTACAAAGGACTCTATTTCCAGAGGTCCTAGTTCAAGTCTAAGCCATCTTGGTTAGTAGAAGAAGGTTAAACCAATATGCACAACTACTTCATAGGCTAGACTATCCAACTCCAAAGGCAAGCTTCACCCTCAGAAGCTTGTTCCTCAGGACAAGACTCTTAGAATGTAGCCCAAGGAATGTATCATGTGTGATGATACAACTTATTTTGCTAGAGATTGCATCTACAATTTGAAGAGTACCATTCACATGTACAGGAAGAACCTTATGAAAAGAAGAAGAAAATAGCTTCAAAAGGAAAATCACTTTCCTTTAGAAGCTACAAGTTGAATAAGAAGAAGATCAATGAAAAAACTATCTTCTCAAGCAAGTTTGGTCTTGGAAAAAAGGAATGCTTTCAAAGAACTAAAGTCTACTACAGTGGATGCAAAAGCTTTTGAAGTTTCAGTCTGCAAAACTTTCAAAGTCATCAAAAGTTTTGAAGTTTTAAATGCCAAGTCTAGTCTTCAAAGATAGTGTGGAAGATGAAGGAAGGCCATATGACAGAAGTTTCTTCATCAACAACAACCAAGGATCCTCAAAGCTAGCATATAGCATCAATAACTATTAAACAATCTTCAGTTCATCATGATGATCCAAGGGGTTAAGTTCTGGTACTCTCAGTTTGTTTACACAAACTTGCTTGCAAACTTAGATTCCTTAGAGTATTACATGTTCCCTAGATATGTCTAACATATTCTCAACTTTGAAGTAGGCTCATAGTTGAGGGGAATAGCTAACACTCTTAAATTATGACAAATGAAGCCTAACATCTTCAAAATAATAAGAAAAGCCAATATTGGTTTTTCTGAGGTAAAAACAGCCCTTGTCCCAAACATGTTAGAGTTCCCTACTCAAAGTAACAACTTGGCAACATAACCAATATTAAACCCACACCTTCTTCATCTTCACCACCCACACAACCATAAATAACAATTACCTACCACAAAAAATCCAAACAAACCCTTTTTCAGTCTATTTAGATTGAGCAGACCTCTATAGACTCACCCATGCAGGAGGAAGTAAAACCAAGAGTTCCCACTTCCCCTGTGGAGTAGATCACTCCCATCATTTTAATGATCAGTGCTGAGGTTCATCAGGCTCAGCTTGACTTGCAATTATCCATACTCAAAAACCTCCTTAGGCCCACATCAATGTTGATATTTTAATTCAAAGTTTATTAAAGTTGGGTATACTAAGTGTTATGTCTACCCCATCTTATCTTGCTGAAAATCCAATAGTAGGGTGGAGGTATGACACTAAAAGAAGAGCCTTGGTACCAAACCCTGAATTTCTATGAAAGCTTTCCTCTGGTTGACCTGCCACTTGATAGACCAAGTCATAACAGACAAGCTAATAGGTTAGCTAAGAGGACCCGACTAAGGGTACTTGAAAAGTTTAAGAGAATATCCAATCTATATAGACAGATGCTAGTAGAGAAAACTATTGGTGAACTGGATATTGAGGCAGACCCTAAGATTAGCTTCGAAGGGGAAACCTCAGTTGAAGGCCCTATAGAGGAACTTGTGAACCTTGAGATTACAACTGCTTCAACACCAAATACCCTTAATAAGACACCAGCTGGTGAAGGTGTCTCGTAGCCTCTCCCTAGCCAGAGCTCAAGTTCAGAACAAATTCAAGAAGGTCAAAGCTCTCTCCACCCTAAGTCACATAGGAAAAACTATTAGTCAACTGAATACTGAGGCAGACCCTAAGATCAGCTTTGAAAGGGAAACCTTAATTGAAGGCCTAACTGGGGAACATGTGAAGCTTGAGACTATAACTACTTCAGCACCTAGTACCCTGAGTGAGACACTAGCAGCCTCTCCCTGGCCAGAGCTCAAATTCAGAACAACATCAAGAAGGCTAAGGCTCTCTCCAACCTGAGTCACACAGGCAAGTGAATGATAAAAGGAAGAGGATTCTAACATCTAATAAGATTAAGGAAGATAAAAGAGAGAGGAAAAGGCAGACACACGGAGGATAATAGTGACCCGTAGCTTCATGCAAACCGCAATCAGGGTTGTCCCTAAGCCAAATACGCACGATGATGAGTTAAGCCCAACCGGATTGAATTATCTAGGGTCTAGGAACTACAACATTGATGAAATTATCACTCTTTCCTTGTAGTAATTGAATGAGTTGGCTGACACTAAAGTGTCAAAATAGAGGAAGGAGGTTGAGGCTATTGAATTGCTATTCAAGATCAAGAAAAAAGGAAATGAAAAAGATTGTATAAAGCAAATGTCCTCTCTCCGGTTCTAGAAAGTCCTGAAGTAGAGATTGTGGCTATTAAGCAAAAAACTCCAGTAGGTAAGGAACAAGACAGATAAAAGATAATAACCTACTTGAGTGTCACAGATCTCTATCAGACAACAGCTTTACTCCCTCAATCAAATGAGTATATTGATTTTGAACACCTTAAGCAGCTAGATCAAGAAGTTCTAAAAGAGAAGAAAAATGCTAAGAGGAAGATGATGGATGAAGATGCTAGTCAAGAGCCACCATTAGAGCTAATCAGAAGAAGTTTGTTAATAGAATAAAGATGGTGAGCTTCTTATAGCTATATGGGTTCTCCAAAGGAGAGTTGGTCCAATGTCTTTATCCATAATAGATGAGCATATTAGAGTGATCAAGTAAAAGATTAAGAATGGTAATCTGGTATACTTTCATTTTGCACCAAGTCAAGTTGCACCTAAATCTGAGGTCAAGGGTGAACCCTAAGAGATAATACAACCTGGACCAGGTGTTGAATCACATCCAACTTCATCTTTTGACCCACAACAAGGTTTTGAACCTTCTTATTCTGAACATGTGAAGGGGAAGGACCCAATTAAGAAGGATAAAGAAAGAACAACTGGTACTCAAGATCAACCTTCTCAGTTGAAGTATAGAATGAGGAAGAGGATGGCCATCAGAAGGGACCAGAAGAAGAAAAAGAAGAATAAGAAAAAGAAGAAAAAGAAGAAGAAGTCCAAGGCATCCACCTCTGCACCTTAGGATGAGTCAAAACATCCTAAGGGTGAATAAGATGAGGCTGCTCAACCAACTCCACTATATGTAGAGCCTCTTTTTACTGAGAGTCCCATCTTATCCCAATCTTTCTTTACAAATCTAGACAGATGGTATGTCATAAGAGATCAAAGAGGTTAAGATATACACTTCTAGAAAGATTCTTGACCTTCCTCTGTATGATCACTTTGACATGTGGAGGTACTTTGAGTGTCTGAAGAATCCAAACCAATTAATGAAGAAGGGAATAGTTCTGATTCTAATGAGGACTATAAACAAATGAAGAGCAAGACTCAAAGTCATCCTTAAGCTTTGCTAGCATCGGCCTAGGGTGAGTTTGTAGGAGTGAACTTAGAGGCTAATGCAAATCAAAATTCTGTCAATAAGCATTCTAGAGTACAAGGAAGTTAGTTCAAAAGATTTGACAAATGCACAAAGAAATTCTCTAAGTGTCAAATCTTCAGAATCCAAAGACCAATTCTTGCAAAGCCAAAGATGAAGTCTTCCACAACTTCAGAAAAAAGTCTTCCAAAGATAGTGAAGGCATGCTTTCTCTTACATGCTTTTGACAAAAGCTGAACTACATTTCGTTGCCATCTCTGAAGACTCACCAACTTATGCAAGTTGGTGATTTCTCCATTCTTTGTTAACTATAGATTAAGGTTTTTAAGTCTGTAACTTTTCACTCTTGTACTCTTATCCTTTTTGTAGTAGATTAAGATATGAGATATGGCATGCTATAGTAACTAGTCAAAAGACAATCAGTCTTTTGAAGTTATATTGATCGTGTTGTCTATATTAGTGTTCTAGTTGTCCTTCAAAGTATGGCTAGTTGTAGGGTGTTGTATAAAGTGTCTTATGTAACTAGTACTTAGGACTAAGCCTTGTAACATTGTAAAACATTTGAGAGCAATATAAATCATCCTTGAAAACCATTCTGTTTGTTCTTCTTGTGTTCTTTACTCTTGTTTTTTGTTTTACTTGTCTGGTTCTCTATTTGATTTCTTAAGTGTTATCCTCCCCATATTGTGAAACTATTTCATCACCCTTAACCAGTCCTACAAAAGTTTATTCTCTATGGATATATTTTGACATATTTCTTAAAGGAGTTGCTTCCTTTCACTCGCATCAATCCAAAGACAACACAAGAGCTATATGGTGCTCCATATTTTTAATAAATCAATGATATCTAAAGTTCTACTTACATCAAATCATCAATTGAAAAATGCATTACCTCTTTCCAAGCATTTGTTTGGAATTTATGTGCTTCTATTTGCATGTATCTCGAGACTATTGCTCCTCCACACACTCGCCAACAAGTTTTGGAGTACTCCCAGTATCAGCTCTCATGGTTCTTATCATTGCAAAACTCATCCCCTCCTTGTGTTGACTCACCATGTCACCTTTGCTTGTTGGATACTATTTTGACATATCATCTTTGGTATTGTTTAATTTATAGTATGACATTAGCATATATGTGTAAATATATTATAACATTTTCATCTCCCCGTTGGTCTCTTTTTTCAATATTTACTTATTTTGCTTGTCGTTCAAAAAAGTTTTTGGATCTAATAATAACTTACCATTTAAAAACATTTTAGATTTTTCTTATACATTAATGATGAAAAATCAATTAGATGTTAAGTGTCTTAAAAACTCTCTTATTGGCGAATATGAAAAGGATACCGCTTTTCAAAAAGTTATCATTTATTCTTGAAGCTACCCTAATGACAGTGGGCGTGAAGGCGGTATCAAAAAGGGGAAGTGAGGTGGCAACTAATACCGCTAGAGGATAGCCCCACCCTATGCAATTTTAGTGTCGCAAGATCTAAAAATTCTTTTAATATTATTTCATTCAACTTTAATTTGATTTTTTTAAACTTGTTTTCATGAACTTCTCATCGTTAGTAAATATAGTATGTATAATGGTTGTAGGATTGACTCGCAAATAACCAACTACGCCTTGATAGTAGTAGGATCAACTCCCAAACAATTCACCGAATAGGATAATCACGCCCATATGTTGTAAAGTCCTCATTACGATCAATTCCACATATTATTGAACTTGATAATCAAATTAAGATGGATGTGTGTGTGATATCAACAAACTTCAAACATACTTAATCGAATATTATGAATCAAACAATTACAATACCAAAGGACTTTACATCGTTTAAGCTCGATCCACCCGAGGTGAGCTCCACTCGAGTGGCTTATCACACAACTCTCTACTCTCTCACCCTCAGAGCACTTTTACAAAATGAGCACAAATAATAAAATACAAAGGAAAAATATCTATTTATACTATCTAGATATTCTCGCACAAGAACATCATGTTTTCATGTGGTAACTCCAAGTTTTCACATGATGAGAACTTTTTCCATCATTTTGGAGTTCTCGCATCCTTGTATTTCTCGTATGATTTAAGTTTTTTCTTTTCACATGATATTGTAATATATAAAGACTAGTTCCTTACAATTTCCCACTATGGGTTATGATATAAAGTTATGATTGACTTTAGTCACTCATCTTCAAGAATTATCTGATATCCGGATATCTATCACTTCAGTCTTCCCCTTCAGCTGTAACCTCCTCATAATGTATAGCTTCATAAAGAATATCACATCTGAATCAAGATTAAACTATTCTATCTTGATTACTTACAACTTAATATGTACTAGGCATATGACAGAGAGATCAAACTTCCATTTTGGATTCTCGAAGAACTCGATTCATCAATCCGATGACAAGATTGTGTGACAATGAACTAGATCATCTAAAGTATTCTTCCCCCTAAATAAAATGTAATAAGTCTATATTTTCAGAGCAAGAATACCAAACAATCTTATTCTTCTTTTAATCAACCCGTTCGATCATTATCCCCATCAATAAGATAAGATAAGCCCATATTATCCTGTTTCAATTCACGAACGACCCGAATCAAATATTATAAATATAGAATCTTGAGCTTGATCAAACATTACAAAAATCATCTTGTTTAAGTACCCAACTTCAAATTATCAAGCATCTTTTAGTCACAGTTTATAGATGATGAAGTTTTAACATGGTGAAGTTTTTGCTTCAAATTATCAAACATCTATTTCTCGTATGATTTGAGATTTTGCTTTTCACTTGATATTGTAATCCATAAACTCTAGTTTCTTACATATGTAATCAACTGCAAAGAAGACAAAGATGCAAAAAGTAACATAAAACTAAACAAATATGTAAAAAGTAATATAAAAGCACATATGTTATATATTGTTCAATGTCTTTCGTAGTAAGCTATTGAACCCCAAAAAAGTAGCCAATATTTTTTTAGTTCCTAATCTAATCAATATGGGTGGAAGATGTTTTAATTATGGAATAACTTGTTTTTCTTTTTCGAAAGAGTTAATATTTGGTATCTTCTATAGTTATGTTTGGGATGTATTTTGGGGCTATGGTTAAGCCTTAAATATGTTAGAGTTTTCCATGCTTTTGTATTCGAATTTCTGTTTTCTTTTCTTCCTATTGAGTTATAAGAAGCAGGCCGATTCACTTTTTTTCACTACTATTCTTTTTCTTTTCTAAACAAATTGTTATATTTACTAACAATTGGTATTAGATCCCTCGTTGTAAGGGAAGATGATAGAGATTCCAGCAAAGCATATTGTAGTGATGAAATAGACTACCAATTTGTCGCTACAATTGCCTTTTTTGACAACCACGAACTACGTGGCTTGGGCTGTCCAAATAAAGATAATATTATTGTTTACAGTGTTTAGGAAGCAATCGAGCCAGGTGTGAATGTTCACCTGGCAATGCCTGAAGAGCTTGTGTTTCAAGTTTCCTAGTTTGAAACAACAAAAAAGAGCTAGGATGCTTTGAAGGGTCGCTATGTAGGGGTTCATCAAGTTCAAACGGCCCATCTTAGATCATTATTGACTGAAATCTTAAGCTTGAAAATGAAAGATAAATAAGAGATCAATGATTTTATTTGGGAGTATCAGTAGCATAGTTTCAAAAGCAAAGAAACTGGGAGCTATAATTGAAGATAGAAAACTTTTCAGGATGTTTTTCAGGTTTTTCTTGATCGCTTCTTACCTATACTTGCTTCTATTGATCAATTGGGAAATTTGAACACCTTGTCATTCCAAGAGGAAATCCGTAGATTATGGCATTTGAAGAATGGATCAATCGGATGATTGTATGTGAAGAAGGGTAAGCCAAAAAGAAGGATCAAAAAGATTTTCAGGTCATGGCTGAGCGAATGACTATGACAAACGACGACGAGGTTGTGGTCCATCAAACCGATGTGGAAGAGGTTGCGGTTAGGGAACTTTAAATGGAAATCAATGGTGGGCGACTATATTGTAAAATGTGCAAGGCGCACTCAAGGCGTTAAGGCCTCATCTATCGCCTAAGTGCAACAAAGGCACACGCCCAAGACTAAAATAATGCATTGTTAGAAAAAAATATTAAATAGATAATACATTTAGAAATATAAATATATTAGAGAACAAAAAAAACTAATAACCTAATAATTACAAATTAAAATTTGAATACTTAATCTCCATTTAATGTTTTTCACCCATGTGTCTATCAACATATTATCTTTTAGACAAATTAATATACACAATCATTATCACTTACCTCTCCTCCCTCCCTCTATCCCTCTCTCTTTTACTCACTCTACTGCATCTAGATTGTGTTCACTGTTCAAATCAGCAAGTTTCGAATAGAGAAGGAAAAACAACCACCGTAAAGAAAAGAGAAAGATTAGAGAAAGCAAAAAAACTCGTTAGAATTTCAAATTTTGGCTAGAATCTTGTTGGATTCATGTTGGAATGATGTTGGAGCCTCACGTGAGCACTTGCACAATGGTAAGACATTTTACTTGTGTCTCGCCTCAAAGGGGCACCTAGTATCATGTCTTTGGTGCCTTTGACAACATAAGTGTGTAAACTAAAGCAAAGACCCCTCCAATATCAATTGTTTTAGGTGTGGTGCCATGGGAAATTTGCATCAGATTGTACAACCAAAAAGGTGATGAACAGAGCAACTTAACTCAAGCACAAAAGGAAGAGACTACTTTGTTGATGATAGTTAGTTTTTAAGACCAAAAGGAGTTGGTCTATTTGAATGAAGAGAAGTTTATCCCCAGTAGATTTGCATCCACTCCCGACGAAGAGTTTGTGGTACTTGGTTAATGGAGCATCCAACCACATGATCAGGAATAGGAGTATATTTTCTAAACTCGATCAAATGTAGGTGGCAAAGTATGATTTGGTGATGGGTTATGTGTAGAGATCGAGGAAGATGATTAATCATTTTGGACTGTAAAAGGGTGAGCAACACCTCCTAACAGATGTGTATTACATACCATTCCTCAAAACCAACATTGTCAGCTTTGGATAAAATACCAAAGTTGGTTGTGAAGTTCTAAGTAGGGGTGAGTGTTTGTGGATATATGAACTAGATGATAGATTATACCGAAGTTCTAATTAGGATTTGGCCACCTATATGTTTATATGCAAAAGTGATGAAATTGTGTGTATATGGAATGTGTGCCTGAGTGATGCAAATATTGATACTCTTAGACAAATGTAAAGAAAGGAGATTGTTATGTTACCCCACGTATAAGCCACACCACACAATTATGTGAGGCGTGTCTTGCCGGAAAACATTATAGATACTTGTTTTCAAATTATACAACTTTTAAAGCATCAAGACCCTTTGGAGCAGAACTATGCAGACTTGTGTGGGCCTATTAGTTCAGGCCCCTTGAATTTACACATAAACAACTGAGTAATCGATTAAAACAAACCAAAATTAGCATACTTCTTTTATGAAGAAAAGAACATGGCTTTAAATAGCCAACAGTGACTTAAAAACCAACAAAAATAGTCAAGACAAACAACCTATGACTCAACTAATATAAGAGTAAATTACATAGGGCCAACAAAATGAGTCTTATCATGTTTAACTGGTTAAAGATAATACGGTAACACAAGTATCAAAAATGAAAATAACTTGTATAACTATCTATGTTTATCCCTATAATTTTTTTAAAATGTTTTTATGCACCAAGAATGAGAAATAAGGAGGTATACCCTTCTAATTTTAATTATTTTAAAAAATGTAAAAAATTAAAAATTATTTTTTATTGAACAAGTTAATAGTGTCATAAATAGATCATGCATTGTCAGCCCTAAAATTACATGGATGGTCCCTGTGATTATGTTAAAATTTTAAATTTGGTCTTTAAAGTTTAAAATTTCTAAATATAATCCCTAACATTTCTTTCTCTGGTCCATAGGTCTGTTAGTCGACAGTTAGTAATGTTCAATATCATAAAAATTAGCATTTTACTTGCATTAGACATCTATTTAATTTACATTTTAAACTATAGTATCATTTTTATTAAAGGAAATTTTACTTTTTTGCTTTTCAAAACTTTTTATTTTTTATATAATTTTTATAATTCCATTATTAATAAGATTATTATTTAATAAAATACGTTTTAAATACACAAATAAAAAACTTTTAATTTTTTTAAATGTTCGGTTTTTAAACCGTTCGGTTTTTTTAAATGTTCGGTTTAAAGTTCTTTTGTTTAAAACATTCATTTTTAAAACATCTTTTCCTAAACTAATTCTTAGTTTTTTAGAATAATTCAATTTTAAACATTTTTATAAAAGAAGACATTTTTATAAAAGAAGACATTTTTATAAATGTTTTAAAAATCCGCATATTGGTTTTAAAAAGTTATAAAGCAAACATTTTAAGGAAGAAAATTTTTAAAACATTTTTTATTTGTTGATTAAATAAAAAACGTATTTATAATAAAATATAATGTAAATTAAATTGATGATCCCTAAAACAAAATAATTACTTTCACAAATTTAACATCACTAACTGAACTAACAGAGTAGAACCACCGAAGAAAGATAACTTTTACATTAAGGACTATATTCATAATTTTAAAACTTTAAGGATCAAATTTAAAATTTTAACCAAACGACTGAAACCATACATCTAATTTACTCTTAATATAAACTAATGAATGTGGGCAAGTCCCATTATTTCAGCAACAAATTAATAACCACATGCTAATCAAACTTCTAACATTCACATCCCAATTTCCATGACCCGATAGTTGTTTGATGAACCATTTGCACATTACCCGTGACTTGTTCACATGCAGACCTATGAAGTTGTATGAATCGTACCCAATTAATTAGTTTTTCAAAACATCTGAATCACCATCTCAATCCTAATCAAGTTCACCACACTTGTAATATCTCACATGACATCCTACTAGAACCGTTCATTAACATCTCATGTCATGGATCGACGACTATTTCCCTGGCCACATCCAAAGTCACCCGATTTGATCTCCAACACTATAATGTTATAACCTTGTTGTTTCTTTGACCTTTTTATTATAATTTCTTGATAATCCATAACCTTTTATTGATCACCCTTGTTCAAAGAAGCATCTCCACCAACTAAGAAAACAAGACCACCACTTTATACATCTTCTTTCACCTTTCAAACGAATCGAATCCAACTCACTTTCTTTGACAGATCCATTCTGCTCACTTTTCATGTTCATATGCAGGTCTCCTTCTTATCATGAAACAATCTGATCAAAGGTTATTTGATAACCTCTAACAGCCTCAAAACACAAATGTCTCGTTGTCCAAAACGGAACTTGTAAGGCCCCGTTGCTGGGACGCTTACAGTTGGTTTCTCATCGCGCATAAAACATATAGTTACATTCGTCTTACAAAAATGTTGCAGCGGAAACATTCAAAAATGACATCACGTTTCATTATAAAACTTTTGCCAAATAATACATCGTCAATCAGTTACAAAATACAATGTTGCATTATATCACAAAAGCATT
>BJCM01000239.1:0-14667 GCA_018326385.1 Flaveria bidentis | reverse complement strand
TCATGGGAACCAAATACACTTAGTCAATCTTATATACTTGTAATCAAGTCGAGGTTTGGTTGTAACGATATGTGTTCTATAACCTTACTAACTTATGACCTATGACATGAATTGCTACTTGTAACTTTATCATATTATGTATGAAAACCTTGGAAACTCACCAACTATTTATAGTTATCATGTTTCAGGAAATCCCCAAGTTTAAAGTGGACTTTTGAAGCTTGTAATGAAACTAGGACTTGGACCTAGTTTAATAAATAAAATGTTTATGTAATGTTTTGTTTTGTTTGAAACTTATTTCATGTTTGAGACTTACATTTGTTATGTCTTTTGAAACTTATAATTTTAATATTTACATTTAAATATAGTGTTATGTGGTTGTGAACAATCTTAACCCTCACATCTCAACGTTTCCGTCGTCAAGGTTGGGGTGTGACATTTGGCCACAAGGCGTGCCTTATATTTGTCAATGGAGCCATCGGGATTTCTCTTGATGCGAATAAGCCATTTGCAACCAATCGGTTTGTGGGTTGTAGGAGGGACAAGTTCCCACGTCGCATTTTTTAGTAAGGTGTTAAACTCGGCGTCCATTGCATGTCGCCATTTGGTGTCTTTGAGGGCTTGGACGTGAGTTCTTGGGGCAATTGAAGGGGGTAACGGGTGGGTTGTGGTGAGATTAACAAAGGCAGAGTTAAAGCACTTGGGGTTGGGTTTGCGTGGACGTGGTGGTAGAGGGGGTGACGAGGATGATGCATGTGACAAGGGTGGTGTGTTTGCTGTTGAAGGAGTGGGAGATGGGGTGGATGGTGTGGAGGTGACAGTGGTGTTGTGATGGTGGCGTTTGAGTATTGGGTGGATGTGGGATTGGGATTTATTGGGGTTGATGGTAGTGGTGGTTCGGTAGGTGGATTGTGAGTGGGTTGTGGGGTTGTAGGTGCTGGAGACCTTATGAGTGAGACAGGAGAAGATGATATAGGGGATAGGGAATCAGTGTGTGGTGTAGTAGGTGAAAGAGATAATAGAAAAAGTTGGTCAACAATGGATAGGGTGGATTTGGTAGATGTAGGTGTTTATATGGGAAGGTGTGTTCCACAAACTCAACGTGATGGGAGTGAAAACGTTTGTGAGAGGTGAAGTCATAGCATTTATAGGCAGATATGGAGGATGAATAACTTAAAAATACACATGGGGCTGACCGAGGTTGTATAAGGTCGCAGCCATGGGTAGCATAAGCAAACAAAGGATTTGAACTTGAGTATGGGCTTTGGAGTTTAAGATTGGTGTTAGAAGTCTGTTAATGAGGTAGACAACAGCTTGGAACGCATGTGGCCAAAACGAAAGCGGGAGTGTAGCAACCATATGTATTTGGTATGGTAGTCAACAAAGTGTTTTAAATTAAGAAAATAGAATGGAGACATCAGATTTCTTTTTTATTAGGCACAACCATATATATTTGGTATGGTAGTCAACAAAGAGTACATAGTAGGTAAAACCATTAATAGATTTGGCAACAGATCCCCATACATCTGAGTAGGTAAGTTGTAAGGGTTTTGATGTACTGAAAGAGTTCAAACCAAAAGGAACTTTGTGACTTTTATTTGTTGAGCATGAATTACAATGAAAGTTTGTAAAATCAAGATGAACACCTAAACATTTTGCTAGACTCTTAAACACGCGTATGGATGGGTGGCCAAGTTTATGGTGCCACGCATGAGTTGAAGCCATGGATGTTGAATTTATTTGAGGTAGGGATGAACTGAGTTGATGCCATGATTTAAGACTTGCATAGTAGACATCATCATGGTTGTTCCCCCGCATTATTTGCGCCCCCATACGAAGATCCTTGACAAGAAAATAAGAGGGGGAAAATTCCACCGAAACATCGTTAGTTTTGCATAGTTTAGCAACTAAAATAAGATTGTTGCGTATCATTGGAACACACAAAACATTGTCAAGTGAGAGTGATCGTGTGGGAGTGTAGAAAGTAATGTGGTCGGTGTGGGAAATGGATAGAGTTTTATCATTGCCTAAAAGGATTTCATTGGGACCTCCATATTCGGAGAGTGTATGTAGTGTGGTGGTGTCCTTGGCGATGTGATGAGAGGCACCGGTGTCAAACATGAAGGTAGGAGAAACAGTGGTGACGTTAGCAATTGGTGCTATCGGGTGTTGAGTGCCAATGGTGACATTATTCTCCTTGAGAAACCGGGCTAATATCCTGCAATCCTTGGTTTCATGACCCGCAATGTTGCAAAAATAACAATAAAGTGAGGTGTTACGAGTCATACAGTTACCATTATTGTATTACCAACCATGGTTCGGGTTTTGTTTTTCAAACGAGCCCATGGAGTGAGAGCGATGCTGGTAAGCATAGTCTGATCCCGATCGGAAGTTGTGGGGTCAACCTTGTTTTTGGGTGTAGTTGACAGTGGCTATAGTAGGTGGTGGGGTGGGTGTATTTTCTTTGAGAAGTCTTTCATAATCAACTAGTTTTTCAAACAATTCTGGATAGGTTATTGGAGATTCACGAACTTTGATGGTTGCTGCAATGGTGGCAAATTCGTCGCCAATTTGTAAGAGAATGTAGATGAGAGGGTCTTCGTCAGCTACTGGACTCTGAACCAACGCAAGTTCATCAGCGATGGACTTCATGTCTTGAAGAAATTCGGCGACGGAGCGAGAGCCTTTTTGGTTCTTAGCAAGTTTGGACTTTAGAGAGATGATTCTGGATCTTGAGAAGTTTGCATAGCTGGTGAGGAGTCGTTCATAACCTTCTTTACAGGTGTTTGCCGAAGTGATGAGGGGCTGAATGGGGTCGGAGCAATTGCCCAGAAGGGCGCTGAGAATGATTTGGTCTTGTCGGCCCAAGAGGTATACGCAGGGTTAGGGTTTTTGTTTTGAGGATCGACGAATTTTGCGGGTGTGGGTGTTTCACCGGTGAGGTGGCCACAGAGATCTAAGCCAACAAGAGTGGTTTGAATTTGTTCTCTCTAGGTAGGGAAGTTATTTGCATGTGGTTTGGTAGGAAAATGAGTGTTGGTGGTGGCTTGGATGAAGTTGTTCTCTGATAATGTTGACATGGTGACTTTGTGAATGAGTTGGAGTTTTGAGGAAGATGATTGGCGGTGAATGGATTAGGCTCGTTGGAGCATAAGGTGCTCTGATACCATATAATGACATACAATATATTGGAACTTGAGAAAATGATTTATTAATTCAATGCACTTGAGTACCTGAATAAATTAACTACTCTATCTATCTAGAAGGAGTGTAAAGTACATCTAGAGGTACAGATAATAGCACGTGAGTATATTTAAAATGTAAATATGTTTGACTATATGGGTTTGTTGCTTGAGTTAGTGTATTCCGTAATACCTCACACTTTTTTAAACAATGTCCTTTTGCTTGTACAACATCCTGATAGTTTAAACACCATGGCACATAAGAATGATAAAGAAAACATACAAATAAACATTATTTTTTAGTTCCTTCTATGCAGCTTGGAGCTCATCATTACTCAATGCTCTGTAAGAATTAAAATTTTATTTAAATTGTCCATGTCATGTAAGTTTTCCTCCTCATTTAATCATCTCTTGATCCACTAATATGGACACTCATATCATAATAAATGGCTTTTGAGCTATCTCTAATGATATTACGAAGCTAAACATATCAAATAAGCTCAAGATAATATGGTATAAACATGATGTATACCTACTGTTAACACATGAAAATTAGTACAATAAACAAACCTATAAAGCATGCATCCACTCGATCAAGAAATCATATGCTTTTCATGCATAGATATCAACCTCAAAGACATAATAAATATATAAATAATCTAAACATACACCAACATAAATAAAATAATAATTATAGAAAGCCTAAAACAAAAATCTCAATTTAAGATAAAACTCTATGAATTATGTGACATGGGAATAAAAAACCCTCGGAATATCAGAATGAGTAAAGCTATATTGTTCAAACTATTAAAGAACTTATAATCCCAATTTGATATGTTCAAAAGCTTAAATTAATTTACCTTTAATTAGCTCATCTGTCGCATTTGTAAAAGCTATTAGAACATTTACAAAACTACCATTCGTAAATTAACAGATCATTAAAATATCATAATCACAATAATAGAGATTGCATCCATATTCAACACGCATAAGAGAGATGATACCTGAAATTAGAGCCACAAATCATTTATTTTATATAATTTGCGAAATAAACTTAACTTTACTGAACGTTGTTGGTAGAGGACGGCCAGGGCAAATCTCATGCAGAATTGTTTGCCTAATATACACCATAGTTTCATAAATAAGTTGTTGAAGAACATCAGATTGCATGATTTTTTTAGGAACCTTAAGAATTAATTAAAGAACAAAAATCTCTCATATTGAGGAACATCATTCCAACCACAAAAATCTCTCATATTGAGGAACATCATTCCAACCCTTTGTTTTCTAGCACTGCATTAGTAATTTATCCCGCCCAAGCCACTTTATACCTATTAAACTCATTTGACATGCGTCTTTTTAAGAAAATTTCTTTTACCCAGTTGACGTGACTAAGATACAATACAAATAAATCATAAATCAAAATATGAGCCATATCAATGGAAACAATTAAAGTGCCCACCTACTGTTATAATTTGCACTGCATTTATACATAACCATAAGTTTATATCCAAACATAACTAAAGATGATTAATTTGAAAATGTAAACACTAATTTCACACCAAAAAGCTAGCCTAAACGAACAGGACATTTACATATATGAATTACACAATTAAAGAATCAAAGGTGTAAATGCTATTTTTTCACCACCTTGTCATTAGAATTACACATATATGAATTACACATCTATTTATATTGTCTCGAAGGAAGATGATATACATCAAATGGTTTTGAAGATGAATATGGGTCGAAGATGAAGATGATGCTACAATGAAGATGATGTCGTTGATAAAGATAATGATGACAACATAAAAGGTTTTGAGTTTTCATCTTACTGAAGACAACAACGATAATTAAGATGATATTGTTCATGAAGTTGTCTACTTGATAATCCTATTCAATAATCATTTGGTTAATTAATTTAGGGTATGACTTTATGTTATGGTTCAAGTTTATGTTAATTAGCTTAAACGAATTTTACTTTATGATTTGGTTTAAGTTTGCGTTGAATACTTACGTATATGTAAATATTTGCTTCACATGTACGTAGAACTTGTATGTAAATGAACCCTAATTTTGGTAACATTTGATAGAATAAATCGAATTAAAAGAAACAGAAAACGAAAAACTAAAATTCATGAAGTTATACCCAAATCTACGTTACCTGATCCAGAAATTTGATCGATTAGTAAAGAATAGTCAATTCTGATTTATGATATGTAGATTATGCTCTCTAGGTAGACTTTACTGCAGCTTAGCGAAGGACATACGCCGATTGTAGTGTAACACACCTAAGTGACCTTGTCGGTGTGAATGCTAAAACTGATTTGATGAGAGCAGAGTTTAAAGGTAGAGGATACTGAAACGTAAATGAGATCGACAATCGACCCTTGAAAATCAAGGGCTGAAACCGGCGATTGAATTGAAGGGCATGGGATTCATATCGACTCATGGGTTAATGGTGATGAATGCGAAACCGATACGAATTTGATGATGATGGATGTGATGTGATTAATCATTTAATCATGATGAAAGCAAGTGGAAAACTAATAAACGTTCGATGTCTTCATGGTGGAGCTGGTGTTGATGAATGGTGATGATAACCATTGAATGAGGGCATTTTTGGAAGAAGATGCGAGCAAACGAAATTACAAAATGCATGAAATCTCTATTTTACCCATTGTTTTTCTTTTATATAGTAAATAAAGATGTGATCACATTTATTATATAATTATAAACTCATCACATGTTTTTAAAGACTAATGTAAATAAAATATCATCCGTCCATAACATAAATATTTATACATCTTAAGCTTTTGCTATACCATTATATGCATCGCTCAAAAGCCATAAATTGTTCATATATCATGATGTGATCACATTTATTCAAATTAGAAGATAAGTTTTAGTTCACATAACCATAAAGTTTGTATAAACTCACAACACATAACACTATTTCAAACAATAACCTGTTGGATAACCAAAACCTCCAACATAATCACTAAAGGTGTTGGGTGGATACATATCCAACCTGCGTGAAATGTCTCTCCTTTCGGTGGTGTTTTCATCATCGCGTGGTAATGGACGACCAAGTCTTACAACATGATGATTCCTCTTTGTTGGGCCTTCTTGCTTGTACAAACCACTCGTTGTGCAAGCGGAATTAGATCGATATTTCTTACTAGCACCAAATTCTTTATTACCTTCACTAATTTTATTTTTGACAAACTTTTTCTTGCTTTTCATGTCTCCACGCAAATTTGATGTGCTTGATGATCTGTTAAAGTTTCTAAACTCAGTACATTGTTTTCCACAAATATAAAATACAACATTTCCTTGTGTCATGCCAGTGGTATATGTGACAAAAGGGCACGTTTGGGTTAAAATGAGTAATTTCAAGTTTTGGTGCGGTTTGAGTTGACCACCAACATATATTGGCCCATATTTTTATTTTAAATCAGATGTATCAAAATATTATAGTAACTTTTCTTTTCAGTTCTATATGATTAGAAGACTTCAAGCACTTAATTGCACTTTTGACAACTTTTTGCCTCTTTAAACTACTTCACCCATTTGACCCGCTTTCTTGATAACTAACTTGCTAAAGTTGTGTCAATGAATTCTAGATCAACTGGTTTATGATGAGACATTTTATAACTTTACAAAGTGAAGGTCATGAGTTGGAGTCTCACTAGATGCAATATGCTTCTAGTGGGTCAAGGGTTTTACCACAGTGGGTATTTTGGTGATGGGTTTCCCTTGGAATGGTGGTCGAGCCGGGTCACAAGCGTTGTCTTTGTTCGCGGGTGTGGGTGGCCTTTCGCCATTGGGTTTACCCGGGTGACCGGACTTAAAAATTATTCGTTATCCGTTAAAAAAAAAAACTTCCTCAAATTGTATATGTAAATAGAAAGCTTACTCGTGTGACCAATTTGGGGCGTAAGCACGCTCTACTGATGTTTCCCCTGCAATAGTGTATATAGGAGTATGCCGAACAAACTGAAGCTGTTAAAGGAAAACAACAGTAATGCTTAAAAAAACTCATCTTTTAAGTCGTAAAACACAAAATCAATTGACAAAGTTTGACACTTTGATTAACTCTAGATTCAAATTGCTTTCAGTCAGTAGATATGAGCATATAAATATCTAATTGTTTGAAGACACACCATATGCACATGCTTGTAGGTCGTAAAGCAGAATTCGGTTTCAAATGCTCACCTGATCGCCATTCTTGATCCCATAACGTGTAATGGAATCACGATCACGAATGAGCTTCATATGCTCAAAACATAGGCAGAAATGGCCCCATACATACTGCCTGCAAAGTGCAAACACAATCAACTTCATAAAATGAGGTGATTCCTCCAACATTACAATAAATCATATCATATCCTATAGAATTTAGAGAGGATAAATGTTCACACCATGAAATCTTACAATCTCCTTGTCGCGGCAAATGACCGAAAGCAGCTTCCACTGCTTGCTTCAGTTTAGCAACCGTCGCTTTCTTCGTAACAATAACATCTGAATCACACACATCACCCATTATTCCTTTAACAATAAAACGTATGAATACGCGAAGATGATGATTATGAACAGTAATACCATTCATCTAACAATTCTACAAATTATAAGCATAAACATTGCAGTAACGTTACCAAATGTCGATCCATCTAACTTGACGATCGAGAGTCTAATCAGTTGCGAAGAGAATCTTCCAAAGGAAACTCGCTTCCAATAGCTTCGATTATCATGCAACAATGGAGGAAATGAGCTCGCAGTCGTAAATGGCGATGATCGATTCATCTCCAATTGAACCTTACCATCAAAATTATTACAATTGTAATCAAAATTCAGAAGATCGCCCTTGTATTCATGCAAATGTTGCATCTCAGAAGTACGAGTAAACTATCAACACGACGGATTATTGTAATGGTTTGATTGAGATAACATGAGACATTGGTGGTGGTTATGATGTGGATGATGATAATTAATGATCGATATTATGATTACATGTGAAGTTTGTATTCCTGCAAATGCTCTCTTCATTCTCTATTTTTACTCTGTGAATTTGATTAAGAACGACATTTGATGGTTTCTTAAAATACTTGTGGAAGAACCATACATTGTGTTGGTTATAAGGCATGTGACATGTGTCATGCTTTGAATTTTATTAACGATAGCATATTCGAATTGTTTCATGTCAATACGGGAAGCGAGTGTGAATAATTTTTCTGTTTTTTGGTATGAAGAAAAGCTTGTTTTCATCTTATTTTATCTATTCTCTACTAATATTACTTTTATAAGTTAGATATTATTGGATGTGTTTATTGTTGTTATAGTGTTTTGAGGATATATACGAAATATTAAGAGGATGAGCAAAAAGTGTGTTCTTGTATCCTAGATTCCAAGTTAAAACAAAATGTGCAAATATTTATGTGTGTATACGGCAATAGCTTATTTCATATGATTTTGAGAATACTATTGTTCAATTATTATGTATGTAACCTGTGGCGTGGTCAATGATTGAACTGGTACATATTGCTTTTTTATTCGATTAACATAAGTAAATTTTGGACACTATAACTTATTTACTATTGATGTTTAATATAGTGTTTATGATTTGAGTTGACTTGATGACTATAAGTTTTTTTGGTTTTTCTTTTCATAAATGAGTGTTGTTTTATGTTTTGGTTTTGTTTTCTTTTCTGTGTATTATTCTTTTATGCTATGGTTCGGTTAAATATGTTTAAAATCAAAATTTTAACATTTGGTTAAACCTTTCTTTTTCGCTTAAAAATTACAGTAAAAACACTACCTATTATTTTAGAGTTTCGGTTAGCTTCTAAGTTATTTTAATACCAACATGTTGAAAAACAACATCGTGCATATTACATTGAAGAAATCAAAACCTTATTAAGTAAAACCCCAATTAACCTAACCTCATCCTACTATAACTAAAAGTTATAAAACCGTTAACTAAAACATATTGTTTATGAAAATACAAAAGCCAAAACTAGTTATAGGTTGGTTTGGCCCATTAAAGAATTGACATATGCTAACCTCTAATTGTACTCTTTGCTGGGTAAACGAGGGCACGATAATTAGAAAATTAAGTTATGTTGAATGCAATATATGAATTGTGGTCATAATCACAAACTATTAATTAGTAAAGTGAAGGAATAGTATATGTGTTAGGTTTAATATTTTAGGTCAATTTTTTTCTAAGATTTACATTCTATTCCTATCATGTTTATAAAAAGGACAAATAAGAGTAGTCTCTTTGTTTTTTTAGAGAGAGGGGGTGGGGTTGAGAGGGAGACGAGTGCTGGGATGTGTTGGTGGGCTGACCACGGCAGTCAAGATTATAATTAACCAAAGGACATAATTTTAAAAATTAAGAAGAATTAACATGAGATGACAAATGAGTATAATAGAAATTGGATTAAAATAAGTTTTTAAAAATTAATACTTAATAAGTTATTCATTTCTTAATTTTCAATTTTTTTTATCATATATAAAAAGTCAAATTAAATAAATACTTTTTCAACTGATAAATATTTTTTTTACTTATTAATTTTTTAAAATTGCATGAATTAATAATTGTAAAAAAATAACCAATCTCAAAGAAATATCTCACATCTGGTTAGAGATATCTCACATCTGGTTAAGAGCTGTTTAAGAGGAATCGATAGCAGTAGATTACGATTACAACTAACAAAAAAGTGATTTGTTAAATTACGTGATTAATAGAATATTCTTGACGTGAGTATCTAATATTAGATAAAGAACAAAAAACATCGTGTTATATAATATTCAGTTCCCATGGTTGCACTCCACAACTTTGATTTTGTTTAATGAGTTTGCAGATACTTCTGTGATTGTCGTCTTCGTCACCACTCTAGCGGTAAACCCTATTACTTCCTTTCATTTCACGATTAAATTTAGCATAATTTATTCTTTTTCCTTTAAGTATAAACAAATTTCATAATCAATCATATGATCACGATCAGTCTCTACTTCTAGATACATTAATTTGTCAAAAACTCAAGTTATAATCCCTAATTTGCGATCAAGAGGTAAGTACTTTTGCCATGTAATCTTCTTTTGTTCAGGAATTTATGATCACTTTAGTTAAACAGTTAGGGCACTTTATTGCCAGAAAGAAAAAAAATGAATTTATGGTGATAATTTGTTCGTTTCACTGGTGTAATTGCTTCTGTGAATCTGTGTTTAGACAAATTGTGGATTTGTTAACCCTGTTTGAAAAGATTAGGGCTTATTATCTTTTGAGCGGCTTAATTAGGAGTTTCTGACTTGCTGTTGGGCAAAATTAATAATTTGATGTGTTTCTTGTTGATTTGTGTTGATTACATCTGATTAGTTTGTCTTCTATCAAGAGCTAATGGCTGAAAAAGTTGTTGAAAATCGATCATCAACGTCCTTTGACTTTGAGATTGTTGATAAGGATTATGATCAGCTTACAGCTATTGATGCATCTGCTAACCATATCAATCCATGGATAAATCCTGCGTCTATTAAACTTAGACATCGCCTTGGAAGGGGCCCGTTTGGTGATGTCTGGTTAGCAACCCGTCATCAAGTTACTGAAGATTATGAAGAGTTTCATGAAGTGGCTGTGAAGATGTTACATCATATTAAGGAAGATAGCATCAAGGCTGTGTTAGATAAACTTAATGTTCTGTTTTCCAAATCTCAAGGACTACAAGGTGCTTGTTTGTTGCATGGTGTTTCAGTTATAAACGGAAAGGTACAAAATCAGATGCTACCTTTATTTATTATTCGATCTGTCTCAAGATATTTACAATGTTGTACCTGCCACAGTCTATTGAGTGTGTTTGACTATAACAATGATCATTATGCCAATATTTTGTGATGATTACTAATGGGTAGATAAGTAAATTTCATTGATTTATGTAATTGTGTAGTTATCTTTGTTAAAAGATTTTACGTATTTCAGATATGCATTATTATGAAGTTTTATGAGGGATCGATTGGTGACCAAATGGGGCGTCTTAAAGAAGGGAAGTTTTCTTTGAGTGATGTGTTGAGGTAATATTGTTATGTGATGAAATGAAATGATTTGCTAGTTTGTTTATCATTGATCTCTATAATATTGACAGGTATGGAATTGATCTGGCTCGGGGGATTATGGAAATGCATTAGAAAGAGATCTTAATTCTTAATCTTAAGCCTTTTAATATCCTCATAAATGAAGACAACAAAGCAATTTTGGGTGATTTGGGGATCCCATATGTTCTTTTAGGGGTTCCATTGCCTAGTTCAGATATGACTAGAAGGCTTGGCACACCAAATTATATGGCCCCTGAACAATGGCAACCTGAGGTTAGAGGTCCCTTGGCTTTTGAAACCGACTCATGGGGTTTCGGATGCACCATTGTGGAAATGTTGACTGGTCAACAGCCTTGGTGTGGTAAGTCTATTGACGAGATATACGACTCTGTTGTTAAAAGGCTAGAAAAACCACACATTCCCAATGGCCTTCCACCTGATGTCAAGAATGTACTTATTGGTTGTTTTGAGTACGACTTCAGGAGGCGTCCTTTAATGTCAGATATAATACGTGTGTTTGAAAGGTATATATCTCATCTTTTAAATACAACGCTTTCTAATTTTCATAATCTCAGCTGTTATATACAAAAAAATGCAGCTCACAAAATGCAGTTTACCATGATGGGAATTGGTCAAATATTGTTAGTAGGAGTATGTTAGACAAATCAAATTGGAATGACTATACAGAATGGTTTTTGTCAAAAGACCATCTTCAAGTGGGTGATACAGTTCGTTCTAGAAAGCCACTAAACTCCTGCAAGCCTGAAAGCATGGTTGTTCCAGAAGGGACTATTGTGGGTTTAGACACTGACAGTGATCAAAATGGTTATGTTTTGGTACGGGTACATGGCATACATGATCCAGTTAGAGTCCACGGGTCAACATTGGAGCGGTCACACACGGACTGGCAGCAGGGGATTGGGTCCGTTTAAAGAAAGAAACTAAGAAACACTCTCCTGTTGATGTACTGCATTCCATTACCCGTGATGGAGATGTTGCTGTTGGTGTCATCGGGTTTGAAACTCTTTGGAAAGGTGTTTATTCAGACCTCCAGATGGCAGAAACTTATTGTCCAGGTCAGTTCGTGAGGCTAAAATCTAATGTTTTTAGCCCGAGATTTCAATGGCTAGGAAAACGAGGGTGTGAGTGGGCCACTGGACGGGTGTCTCAGGTGTTACCAAACGGTTGTCTTGTTGTTAAATTCCCGAGCAAACTACCTTTTGGTGATTAAACCAGTTGTTTCTTGGCTGATCCAGCTGAAGTTGAATTGGTCTCCTTTAGTACAAGTCCTAATATGATGAAAAAGTATCAACATCTTGAGGACTTTCACTGGGCTGTGAGACCGTTACTGGTTTCCTTAGGTTTGTTTACTGCAATTAAGTTAGGGTCTTGTGTCCCAAAGAAAATCGGGAAATCAAGAAACAACTCTGAAACAATGGAAGCACAGCGAGGTGGTGATATTAGTAATGCAAAATGGCTGCCTCCGAACATGGCTAATATTATTTTCCGAGAAGGGGTTACTACTACTACTACCACCTCTACTACTTCCAGGTAATTCTTAAATTTTAAAGTTGATCGTAAAATGTGTATCTAATTAATATCGTGTTAGTTGTGCTAAAATGAAATATGGGATCTGGGTTTGTTTGGTTATGGTTGGTTTTATTAGGTTTTTGCAGTCTTGAATCCTTCTGTAAATAGCTGACTGCTGGTATTAGATGTATTTTAATGATGGTGAATATTTATCAAGTAGTTGCAATTGCCTTTTGGGTGTCACTACTCACTAAATGCCTTTGTTTTTAAACTAGTGATCTTGTTTAATCTTAATTTTCATAGTTTGTGAATATTATAGCTTTGTGATACATAATAAGATCTAGCAGCAGATTATAGCTCAAGAAGATGCTTGATACATGAATCTCATATTGGAGCAATCTTGCCATATACTTGTTTTAAAAAGCATGAGGTTCTGAATTGAGAGCTTCACGTACATAAGGTGTTTGCAGGTGTTTGCTATTAATAATAATACCACTCGATTAGATATCAATTCAATTCTTTAGTTTTAAAAAATAAAAAGTAAATTTAGGTTGGTTTTACAGTCGGTTATTTTTACTTCTTTATTATGAACAAATCAGTAGGTTGTTTGCAGTTTGTTTGTGAAATCAATGGCTAGTTTTGATTGAATACCAGTCAATATCGGAGATTTCTGGCGATTGTAAAAAGGTGTCTTATCACGCGATAGGCCCCCTTACAAGCGCTTTATGGAATGATATGCGTCAAACTAACATGATATGTTCCAAAGGGCATGTAGGCTAATGGTCCAAGGTTATGTCGTGTCCCTTATAAGTGATGAAGAAGTAACGAAGGTTCAAGTCTTATTGTAAACAAATGGTTTAGATTTAGGAGTAGACTTAATGAGTGTGAGTTCCCCGTTAAAAAAAAACAATCATGATACGTTTTAATCAGTGTTCGAGTTGTATTGTGCATTAGGCACACTTGAGGTGTGATTTTAAAACCATGGTCATGAAACCAACCAATCAATCCGGAAATCAACAACATAAAGGCAATATTGTAGCGTCCAATAGTTGCTATTGAAAATATTCATAAGCTGGGCCAAAATCCTACACATGATTATGGACACCCGTGTCAAATGACCCCGGAGATTTTCTTGTATGTATTTCATAATCCGAAAGTCCAATGACCCCATATGTTTTCGGACGATGACCCCTACAAATATGAAAGGACCATAAGTCATTTTAATCTAGTAGTTAATAAGTAGTTAAACGGATATGGATGATACCTTCTTTCCAATTAAGGTTGTTGGAAACATTTTTGTTTAAAAACAACTTAAGTTCAACTGAAATCACCTTCAAGATAATTTGTACAAACTAATTCACACCGTGAAAACCTTATATAACTATAAAATATGGCTCACTCTTCACATTGGCTTTTACCTTAAACCTTAAAAATTGCACGTTGTCCCACTTCGCTACCCTCTAGCGTCTAGAAGACATCATATTCCTTGTAAACGTGAAACTTGATATATAACGATATGGGCCTAGTTGGGCCTTACCGACAATAGTTTGAGGGCCCAAGTAAAATGATTAAAAATGTCACACTTAAAATTTTGGGAAAATATCACAAAATAATAACCAAGTTTCAAAAATGTTCTAATTTAGTCACTCATGCATATTTTTCTCAAATTGGACCTCCAAACGATCAAATCGAATCATTACCAAATTTTATTATGACAATAAAGTAATGATAGAAAAGACATGGGAGTTAGAATCTTCAATATATAAAATTATATTAAAAAATAAAAAAATATATGTTAATTATGAAAAAAAATAAAAAAAAGTGCCTAAAATTTACGTCAACGTTCTATATCAGCATCAAA
>BJCM01000233.1:0-15899 GCA_018326385.1 Flaveria bidentis | reverse complement strand
CTAATGGACCATACTTATGGATCATACGCATGAATACATCATGCTTATGGACCAGTCGCAGGACTGAACTAGGAGACTGGATCAGTCATATGATTGAGATATAAGATTGACTCAGGATTTAGTCGCACGATTGAACCATGCTAATGGTTTAGTCATACGAATGGAAACTACAAACCTATAAATACCACTTAATTCGTGGAAAAATATAACACTTCAATACTTCATAATTTCATGAACCCTAATCGTCCAGAATGTCCAAGAAAGCCAATCCAACTTCAAAGTCCGTTCTTTATCGATTCCTACTCGTTCTTAATGTTTAGTTCACTCCTATATCGATCGGGTTAACGTTCTCACTGATTAGATTGCCAATCAAATAGAATTCCGCAATATTTGATCTGGTTTCACGCATTATCAGTTAGTATTCTGTACGTACACGGTCCTAACAAGTGGTATAAGAGCTTTGGCTCTTTATTTTGCATGGATTCGATTAGTTTTGGTGTTAAAACTCATGTTTTAATTCAAAAGAGTCACCACGTTGGTACTAAAGGTGTTTTCGATGTTTGCATGTTTAACAGTTGTGTTTTTGGTCATACGGCTGATTAAGGTTTCTTGGAAAATCACGTTTTTGTGTCAAAGTATCAAAATCTTCGATTTTACAAAAATAGCAGCCTCCAGTCGCACGATTGGTCCAGTCGCACGATTGAACTCATACGTATACTTCATTCGCACGACTGAACTCAATCGCATTCCTCATTTGTATGACTGAACAACTCTAGTCGCCTGAGTCCAATCGCCTTTTTCATATGCACGACTGAATCCAATCGCACAATTGAATTCATTCGCACGAGTGAACCATACTCATAGTCCATTCGCACGAGTGAAACTGTCCTGTTCCAAAAGTACCAACTTTACAACGATGGAAGATCAATTTGCTGCATTTTCTACCAGGAAAAACTCACGCATCTAGAATCTATTGCTTCTGGAGAATGAGATTGGTAATCATAATAAACCTCCTAAGCTTATAATGTTAGATGATTATCCACAATGGAAACATCGATTCGAGATTTACCTAAATGGAGTTGATCCCAATCTTTGGACATCCATATAGACTGGCTACACAGTACCAGTCAGTGCAAATGGAGTCAAGTTAATGGTGGGATGAATGAGTGAAGCTTAGAAGATACTCCTCAATGCTGAGAAGAAAGTTTATGCTCTATTGACTCAGTTAATACCGAAAGTCATCTTTCTTCAGTATTCTGAGAACAAGCAGGCCAAAAAAGCTATGGGAGGCTCTGGAGAAGAGGTATGATGGAAATGTGACGTTGAAGGATCCAAAGGCTAAGGCTCTCAAGAAATAGTTCGATAATTTCTCTTCGATAGGAAATGAGAGCTTAGATGACATTATTGACAGGTTCTACCTTCTGATGAGTGAGTTTCACACTCATGGTGTAACAACGTCTATGGAAGATAAAGTGTCAAGCTTTGCTGATGGTTTTCCTGAGAAATAGGATTCATTTGTGTCTAATCTGAGACAGAACGACCTTCTTGCAACGTTAGACATAAATGACTTCATCTTGAAGTTAAGAGAGGAAGAACTGAGAATGAAGTACAACTCAAAGAAAGGATCCTACGTTCAGAATCCTTCACTTTACAACTCAGTTCATACTCCAAGTGGTTTAGGAGCACCACTACAAACAGCATTCGTGTCTAGTTCCACGGCTCCTTCCCAAACCACTGCTTGAGGACCATAAACGTCAGGGTTATCTGGAACCCAATACATAGTGCCTGAAGCAAATACTACAAAATTGAAGACAAAAAATCTCAGTAATATCACAATGGAAGTGGCTAAGGAGCATATGGATCTTCTAGCTGATGTTGTCCAATCCTATGATGGTTTAGTTGTTGGGAAGATTGGAAATTTTCATCTTGCAGATGAAGATTACAAGTAAGTTGACGGGAATGAGCTATAGAGAATGGACATCATATGGGCTTTGGAAAGTGCAGTAAGAAGAGATTAGAATTATGTCAAGAAGACAGGGCAGAATCTAGTAGCCAGGAAAGATACGACTTTTGGTTTTCACAAAACCAAAGTCACCTGCTTCAACTGTGGTGAAAAGGGGTATTTTAAATATGAATGTGTAAAGCCCAAGAAAATAGATAATAGAAATCCATTTTCGACCTTCAACCGTCAAGACAAGGACACAATTGGAACCACATCTTTATGCAAAGAGACAAAGGCCTTAATTGCTCAAGGTGATGAAGGGCAAGACTGGGCCTTCCAATTTGTGTCTCTAGGTGAATCAAACATTGCCTGTGTTGAGGCATTGAATGATGGATCTGCTAGTGAAGGTGAACTCACAACTGAGCAAGCGATGTTAGATACAGAAGAAGCTGTGAACGTGGAATATCACTTGGTTGAGGAAGAACTCAGAGCAACAAGTTCAGAATCTATAGCCATCGAAGGGTCTAACTCTGCTTTTATGCCTGATACAACTAATTCATCACAGGGTGTCCACTACAGCGCTATCACAAATACTTGGATTGTTGATAGTGGGGCGTCTAGACACATGACCGGGAACTCGTCTCTCTTTTTCAACATCAATCAAATTAAAGGGAGACATGTATCATTTGCTGGGAATAAAGGGGGTTACATCACAACACAAGGCAAAGTAGGAAACGAGAAAGTTAAGTTTGACAAGGTCAACTATGTTCAACAACTTAAGAACAACTTACTTTCTGTCTCCAGATCTGTGATAAAGGATTCAAAGTTGTATTTGACAACAAGAGGTACTATATATTGAAGAAGGATTTTTTTATCCCCAAGTAAAAAGTCTTAATAACAGCTTCAAGATACAATGGTCTGTATGTCTTGGATCTATCAAAGGCCTCCACAACGGAGAACACCATCCAATGCTTCTTGTCAAAAGCAATAAAGAGGGACTCAGTCTCCTGGCATAGGAGAATGGGACACATTAATCCTAGGAAGATGAATCATTTGATACAGAATGATTTAGTAAATGGAGTAACCGTCAAGAACTTCCAGCTTCTGGATTTTTGCGTAGCATGTAAGAAAGGAAAACAGACCAAGAAGTCTCACAAGGCAAAGAAAGTTAATTCAATTGACCCTTCTCTTGAGCTTCTACACATGGATTTGTTTGGCCCAGTCAGCATGAAGAGCATTGCTGGAGATTTGTACTATTATGTAGTAATAGATGATTACTCAAGATTCTCTTGGGTGATGTTTCTAAAATCCAAATCAGAGACATTTGAATCATTCAAACATCTCGTAACTACATTGGAATCACTCTACAAGATGAAAGTAAGGCAGATTCGATCAGACAACGGAACAGAGTTCAAGAATCAGTGGATGGAGGCGTTTTGTTGAGAGAAAGGAATTGTTCATCAATTCATGTCTGCCTATACTCCACAGATGAATGGGGTTGCTAAAAGAAAGAATCATAGCTTGATAAAGAAAGCAAGAATGATGTTGGCCGACTCCAAATTGCATATTCAGTTTTGGAACAAGGCAGTGGCTAATGCATGCTACACTCTCAATCGAGTCTTGGTGGTCAAACGTCATGGTAAAACATGTTATGAGCTGCTCCAACAACGTAAAACAAACTTGGAGTATCTTGAACCCTTTTGAGCACCGTGCATGTTGCTGAAGAAAACTCAGACTGGGAAGTTCAGTGAGAAAACAAAAGAAGGTATCTTTCTCGGACATAATATACCGGACAAGAGAGTTTATAACAACTCAACGGGTCAGGTAGAAGTGTGGTGCAATGTTGATGTTCAAAGAAACACCACCCCCTGCTGGAAACGGACCTTCATTCTTCTTCGATTATGATGAATTCTTTAAGTCGTTCAACCTGCCTTCCTCTCTTCCTGATGATGAGTTATCGACTAAAATGATGTATGATGTTCTAAACACTCCGCCATAAGACTCGACAACATCGGTTCCACTAGACAATTCTTCTAGTCCCTTAGGGGGAGCACTTGATATAAGCGACTCTTCCTCTAATGATGAAGCAGTGGAGATTGAAAATGTGGACCAAGACGAACAGGTTCCTGCTAATGACAGTACACAAGTATCAGATCTTGATGCCTCTAACATATTTGAACCTCATACTCCAACAGCTACTGACACTAAACCAAGAATTCAAAATCTGGATCAGGAAGTATTTGTTCCCACCACTCCCGGATCTCGCATTAATGTGTATCATCCTCTGGACAACGTCATTAGGGATGTACTATCGGGAGTGCAGGCAGGAAATCAGCTATACTCAGCTGATTATGCCTCAGTCATGGTAAAAGGCTATCTTCACCATGGTGCTTATCAATGTTTTGTGTCTTAAATTGAGCCAAAATATGTAAGTGAAGTGTTAAACGATGAGGCATGGGTTAGTGTCATGCAAGAAGAACTCCTACAGTTCAAGAAGTTAGGAGTATGGACCCTTATGGACAGAACAAAAGGTGCTAAGGTGATAGGCACTAAATTGGTCTTGAAGTGTAAGAAAGATGACCAAGGAGTCATAATCAGAAACAAGGCTCGACTTGTGGTTCAAGGGTTTAGACAAGTCGAAGGCATTAACTACAATGAAGTGTTTGCACCTGTGGCTCGGATGGAAGCAATCTATATCTTTCTAGCCTATGCATCCTACATGAAGATTAAAGTCTATCAACTAGATGCGAAAAGTGCATTCCTTCATAGTGAAATCCGTGAGATAGTCTACGTCAGTCAACCCAAAGGAATTGAGGATCCTTATCATCGGGATAGAGTTTATAAACTGGACAAGGATCTCTACGGGCTCCATCAAGCCCCTAGAGCTTGGTATGAGAAACTCTCAACTCATCTTGTGAAACATGGATTTCGAAGAGGGGATATTGACTGCACATTATTCATCAAAGAAAAGATGGTGATTTACTGTTGGTACAAATATATGTGGATGACATAATCTTCGGTTCCAAGAATGAAGAATTATGTAAAGAATTTGAATTTGTAATGAAAGCATAGTTTGAGATGAGTGCAATAGGGGAGATGAAGTTCTTCCTTGGATTACAGGTGCATCATATACACCAAAAGGAATCTTCCTACATCGGTCAAAATATGTAGGTGATATCCTTAGTCGGTTCGACATGGAGAATGCTTCAGTTGCTGGAACTCCACTTGCCATGAACCATGACGTGGCACCCGATGGAAATGGTGATCTGGTTGATGCTACCATGTACAAAGGAATGATCGGATCCCTTATGTATCTCCTCTCGTCCTGATATTATGTACGCCACATGTCTTTGTTCAAGATATCAGGCGAAACCAAAAGTAAATAATCTCATCGGAGTTAAATGGATTTTTCGTTATCTGAAGGGTACTCCAACTCTCGGGTTGTGGTATCCTCATGATGATGACTTTGAGCTTACAACCTATAGTGACTCAGACTATGGTGGTTGCAAGATGAATTACAAGTCAACATCTGCGGGATGTCAATTCTTCGGTAGACGGTTAGTCACCTGGCAGTGTAAGAAGCAGACATCAGTTGCTCTGTCAACTTGTGAAGCTGAATATGTTGTTTGTACAAGTTGTTGTTCACAAATCATTTGGATTCAACGGCAAATGTGCGACTACGGTTTAAAATTTTCTAACACTCCTATTTTTGTTGATAATTCTGCTGCTATTGTTGTCACCAATAATCCAGTCCAACACTTAAAACTAAACAAATTGGTGTTAAATATCACTTTATACGTAACTGTTTTGAAAAGAAATTAATCAATGTTGTTAAAATTAATCTACACAAAAGCATTTGATAAACCGAGGTTTTATCTTCTAGAGGTTAATGGCGTGAAAAAGAAAAGTGATGTGGTTCTAGAAGAAGAAAATGCGTAGTCCGACAAATTTTTTGTTTCTTTTTATTTTCTTTAATTTTATTTTGTTTTCCTATCTATTAAAATCCAAAAACACAAAATTATTTTCGGTTTAGTATTTTAGGGGGAGAATAGTTTAGTTTAGTATTAAATTAGTTACAGTATTTATTTACTTTAAAAAATGAGGGAGGAGGGCAGTTTAGCTAAAAGAAATGAAATCAAATCTGTGATTCTGATTCAACGCTTATGGAAAATGATAGTACACAAGGAACAAATTGTTTGGGACTTCAAAAGAATTGAAATGATTAAGATGTAAAATTCAAAGTATAAGTCTGAGAAGTTTAAAGAAAACAAAAGGAAAACTGATAGTAAAACTAGTCTCCTACTAAGGTAACATAGAGAAAGTAGACCTAGAGGTTGCTAGTTCACAATATGATGTGCCAGTAGATTCAATAAAATAGATGAGTAGACCTCAATGCTGGTTTAAATTCAAACTAAGTTGTTCAACATGGTGTGGGTTCCCATCTTATCCCTGGTTAACACAATCAACGCATTTCCAATAAGGGGTGACGAGCAAAAGAAACGCCACAAATGTGTGCGGATGACCATAAAAATAAGCAAAGCACATGGAAAAATGCTAAATGCATTCAAACTAATAACTTATGTTGTTGGTGCGTTATGTGCAAAAAGAAAAATAAATGCTCTAACAAGAAGATAGGTTGTGTGCCTCTCTGTTGTGCGGTGGCACTGACCTAAAGATAAGCATAACCTAAATATTCTAGAATTCATTGTTGTTTGCGCCTCTCTACTGTGCGATGGCACTGACCTTAGGCTTGGCATCTCTTTGAAAGCTCCTAGAATAGCTTCTTCTTGAAATATACCCATAGATCGCTCAAAAATCTCCTAAGGAATGTTGATTACCATATAAGTGTGGGATCCACAAATGCTTGTTGAAATAATTAAACCTAACTCATCACCAATGTGAGTCAAAAATCTATGTATGGATTTAAGTGGACAAATATACCGACAATCATCGCGAGCTGCAATTCTTGACAGTCAAAATTATTGCGTGCATCTTATAGCTCTAGTATGATTTCCTAAAATTGCTATTGACTCTCAGTCAAAACAAGAATCTAGCATCAAAATGTTTTATTGAAATGTCCCAAATGATTCTGAGATACCTGTATGATTCCATAATGAATCTTTCCAGAAATGATCAAATTAACTTGAAGCTGTGCTGTCCAGGAAGAAAAATCTATTAGACGTTTTTCTAAAAGATTTCAATCCATCTCTAATCATAAAGCACAAAATTATGTCTTGTTCTGTTTTTAATTTCAAGTTGTTTTTCTATTTTCTACTCTTTTGTTAGGTAAAAGTTGGACTATACAACTAGATGAAACCTATGAATCACTCACTAAAAGTGGTCACGTCTGATGTGACCAATCGGTTATAACCTAAAAGTGGTCACGTTTGATGTGACCAAACAGTTTTAAATTAGAAGGATCACGTCTGAGGTGATCAAACTATTTTAAATTAAAAGGATCACGTCTGAGGTGATCAAATGATTTTATATTAAAAAAAGGTCATGTTTGAGATGATCAGTGTGCATAATGTTTGATATCACAAGGTAAAAGTTTAAGTGTTTGTGAGTATGAGCCAATCGCACGATTTGACCATAAGTATGAGCCAATCACACAATTGGACCATAAGTATGAGCCAATCACATGATTGGACAATAAGTATGAGACAGTCGCACGACCATAAGTATGAGCCAATCACATGATTGGACCATAAGTATGAGCTAGTCACATGATTGGACCATGAGTATGGTGGGCATCCATACGATTGGATCACTAGAATGAACCAATCGTACGACTGAACAAAGAAGTATAAGCAGTCGCACAATTGAACCCCAGTCGCATGATTGAAGCATGCATATGGGTCCAGTCACACGACTGAACATTAAAATAGTATAAATAGAGAGGTGATTCGGTCACATTTCTCACCACCCCTCAAAGCATTCATAAACTCTCATACGTAGACGCTCTGCCCAAATTTCGTTTTTCCTTGATATCTTGCCGATTATGACACTAACCGATTTCTCATTCATCTACAGGTATTGTGAGACTGAACTCAATCAAAATGACCAATGTAATCAAACCCTAAATGACTTAATTGACTAAAATCAAGAAATCAGTAAAACTCTTCAAATAGACTACTTAATTGGACATAATCATTGAAATAAAGGACATTAAGTGATATTTAGAGTCCCTGTGAATCTAGTGAGTCTAAACACGACGTCTAACATCAAGTTTTGACCAAGATTCAAGGTTGGAGTGTCGAACAGAGTCATATGCAAATGGACACTCCGAATGAACCCTAGTCGCACGATTGAGCTAGGCGTACGATTCAATCACACGAATGAATCATTCAGTGACTCAGTTGCACGACTGACTCAACCGTAGGGCTTAACATACGACTAAGTTCAGTCGCAAGCTAAATCGCATGACTAAACTCAGTCGCATGCTCAATCGCACGATTGAACTCAGTCGTATGGTTCAATCGTGCGATATAAACAGTTCGATCAAAAACAGCTTAAGTTTCAATTGTTATCTCTGAAGATCATGTATAGGTTGGACTAACCTTAGTTTAGATTGTTTACTTTTTCTTGTAGTAGGTCTTTTGTTAGTTTCTTTTTCTATGTATTTTGATTTATGTAGTTTTGCAGTCTAGCGAAACTGTGTCAGCTCATTAGTTTGCTCGGCGAAACTACTGTTTCTTTCGGGCGAAACTATAGTTTCGGCAGTACAGTCTGCGAAACTAAGACTGCTATATATAGATTTGATCTTTTTCATTGTTGGGTAAGCTTGCAAAACCCTAATCGTTAATCCTTGTTGCAAGTTACCATTTCCAAGTAGTTTTTACACAGAAATATCATCGCGCTTTAATGTTATTGAATGTTATGATCTTCATTGTCTTATATTGAATGAGTTGTTATTGTATTCAATCTTCTATGTTCATCTTGTATGGTTTGTATGTTTGATATTGAACGATTCTTCATCTCATTTGCACTGTAATACGATCAAATGGACCAAAAATATGGTATCAAAGCCTTAGTGCTCATGATTTGTTGAGTTTTTAGTTGTTTTAGTTCAATAACTAGTTTCCATCAATTTTCAGTTCAATATCGAGTGTTTTTGATATGCAAATTGATTGAGTTTTGCTAGTTTTTGGTTGTGGAAGCTCTGCTAATCATCAGATCTCAAATTCATTAAGTTTTTTATGATTTCAGATTGATTTTGGGTTGAAAAAGGGTTCAAAGTTCGACTAGCAAAACTAGTGTTCTTTTCCGCGAAACTATGGCATTCTTTCTGCGAAACTACCAGTGTTATCTCTATTGAAATTGTTTCTCGTTGTTTCTGCAAAACTAGTTTCTTTGAACGAAAGTTCACCGGTGCTTGTGAAGGTTTAACAAGCGAAATTGCTGCCGAAAATTATTTTGAATGAAAGTTCAAGCTTGTCTTGTGCGAATTTAAAGCATTTTGTGTCATTCGGCTAGCGAAACTGCTGCTGAAATTGTTAGTGAAATTAGCCTTCTCAGCGAATTTGTCTGTGAATTTGTCAGTGAAATTACCCAACTCAGCGAAATTAGCCTTCTCAGCGAATTTGTTTGCGAATTTTTCAGCGAATTTACCTACTTTCTGCGAACTACCGAATTTTCAGCGAAATTGCCTCTTCTCTTGTCGAAACTACATCAAATCCCACTGAAACTACAATGTCAAAGTTTACCTCACTCACTCTTGTCGTTCTTGAAAGTGTTGCTTCCAATAGGCCTCCGAGACTCATTAACGGAGACAATTTCGAAGATTGGAAGATATTTCTCAAAGCTTTCTTCTTCTACACTGATCACAACCAATGGGGATCAATTATTTCTGGTCCTCACATACTGTTGGTAATGTTGATTCTCAAAATAAGGACCCATCTACCTTCACTGAAAAGGATGTGAAGCTGATCGATCATGTCCAAAAAGCTTTTGGAGCATTAACACTATGCCTGGCACCATACATCTACAATCGTTTGGCGGAGCATAAAAATGCTAAATCTCGTTATGATGCTTTATGTGAGTTCTATGATGGTAACGATGAACTGGTAAAGGATAAGAGAATTCAAGCTGAGAAGGAATTCAATTCCTTTATTGGATAAAAAAATGAGAGTCAGACTAATCTCACAAATCGCTTCTTGACAGTTTCTAGCACCTTAAAGAAATACGATGAAAAGCTCTCTAACAGTGAACAAGTTAACGGGCTACTAGACTCTCTCCCACCTCAATGGAACCTGTAGGTGAGGATGCTAAAGAAAGAAAGAGGATTCACAGATTACAAGCTGATGTATATTATCAATTAGCTTAAATCCTTTGAGTTGGACATGAAGAGATGGGAATTTAACTAGACCATGATGCCTAAATCTGGTTTTACTCAAAATGCTGCCTTATTATCATCCGCTGCAAGCTCTCAAATACAAAATTCAATTCAAGGAGAAGTTAATACAAGTAATATTTTAGGAGGAAACGTTACTGTTGGAAAAGATCAGACTAATTCTAAGGCCAATATTGAAACTTCAGTTCCATCAGAAACAATGGCTCTTTTGGAATGTTTGTTCAAAGTTATGAAGCACTTGTGGTAGGAGAGTTGAAAGGAAAAGGAATGAAAATGGAAGACATGTATCAGGTAGAACCTGATGATCTTGAAGAAACTGACATCCAGTGGCAGATGGCAATGTTGACTATTAGAGCTCGAAGATTTATGGAGCGCACTGGACGAAAGAACTTTGGCGGACAAACTTGTAATTCAAAACTGGGATTTGATAAGTCAAAACTGAGATGTTTCAACTGTAAACAATTGGGACATTTCAAATGTGAATGTCCATTGCTAATTGTCACTGATTCCAGTAATTCAGGAGAACCAAGATTAAAAATTGAGAGGGAGAAGGAAGATGTGAATCACAGAAAGGAGACTGTATTGATTTCTAACTTTGATTGGAGTGCAAAGGTTGAGGAAACAAGGTCTGAGATAAATCATGCTTTGGTAGCTGAGTTTGTTAAAAGGAAAGGAAGGAAGATAGTAAAGATGGATTTGACCCTTTCAAGGAATTCAAAGAGGAGGTTGTGTTGTCTGTGAATGAGAAAGAAGAGAAAGATGTTAGAATTAGGGTAGATAAATCTAAAGATATAAAGCAGGAAGGAAGTTCATCAACTGAGCAAGGAAAGGATTATGATGATGATGATGTCACCGTTGAGGAAAGCAAGTCAAGTACTCCGATGTGCTAATGTGAAAAGGCCTTAGCAGCCGAAAAGGTGGTGATGGGACTTCCATATGAGGTAATTCAGGATATGTGTTCATCTGCTTGTAAAATAAGATTATTTGGGATTTACAAAGCTAATAGGTTATTAATTGATAATGAAAAAGATTTAAAATGAATTATTGAGGAACTTAAAATCAATTAATCAAATTGTGTTAAATTAAATGAGGCTTTGAAAGAAAAAGATCATTTAAAACATATTGTTTTGGAAAGAAATATGGAGATTAACAATTTGACTGAAAGAGTTTCCCTTGATGAATTTGAAACAAGCAAACTTCAGTCAAAGTTAGACAAATGGACCATATCAGGAATGAAACATGATGATTTATATAAATCTCAATAGGTAGCTAGGATTAAAACGGGTTTGGGATAAGAAAATGTAAAGGTTTATCCTCTGCCTAGTACATATTGTTATTCTCCTATGCATGTTCCTCATCCTTCTAATGATTTAATCAAAGCAGATACTGACAGTATGTCTGGAGGTTTAGAGGGTGTTAATTCTAAGCACGTTCGTGAGGACTACAACTATGGACCAACTAGTGGGCTTGGATGCACTAGTATTAGTACACCAGATATTCAGCAGTCTGTTTTAGATCATAAGTCTAGTTTAAATTCTATCTTTGTTTCTAGTTCACCTGTAACCGACATTGTCGCATCATGTTCTCATGATGCTTCTATTTCATCATTAAATTCTGTACACTGTGGTGATGCCTTTTGTTCTAGTGATGATAATGGTGCAACTAATCTTTCTACAAAACCTAATGAGAAACTTAAAACTAATTGTTTTGATAATATCTTTTCTCATCCAATTCCATCTTTTACTCCATTAAATATTTCTTTATCAAATGAAAGAATTGCAACTTCGTCTCAAGCTAGCACTAGTGGAACTAGTTCTACTGGTACTTCAGATGATCATAAATCTATTTTTGTAAATAATAATTCTTATTCACATAAAATTTGACCCCATGGCATGTATAAAACATTTAGTGACATTAATTCTAGTGTGTCTGAATGTGATGAGGAAATTCACATTGATCATAGTCCTATCTCATCACATCACAGACCTAAACACAAACCACACTGTTTCAAGTGTAGTCAAGAGGATCATCTTGTCAAGAATTGTCCTACATTGCTTCATGGTCATATAAATAGGAACTATTTTGGAAATAAATTAACAAAATTGGTTAATAATTTCTTTTGCAAAAAATCTACATTTTCTAAAGATAAAGTTGTTCAAACTTGGGTTCCTATTTCACCTGGTTAATCTGTTCTTTATTTAGTTTCAGGAGTCATCCACTAAGATTGTAAAAAGCGTGTGGCATGTATATAGTGGATGCTCCAGACATATGATAGGGTGGAAAGACTTGCTGACCAATTATCGGATTATAAATGGAGGATATGTTGCTTTTGCTGGTGACAAAAAGGGTGGAAAGATGATCGGTCAAGGAGAAGTTTCCAATGGTTCTTTAACTTTGGCGAAAGTCAACTATGTCCCTGAGCTTGCGTTTAATCTCTTGAGTGTTTCTCAAATCTACGATAAAGAAATTCCAGTTTTGTTTAAATTTGATGAATGTCTATTTTTAAAATCAAATATTGATATTCCAGATAACTTGATTCTTATGCGTGCTCCAAGAAAGCATGACACATCTTCTTGATATGAACTCAAGGGAGTCAAAGTCTGCTGCAACCTGTCTTCTTTCACAAGCTTCAACCTCTGAGTCTCTGTTATGGCATCGCCGATTGGGCCACGTTAATTTTAAAATAATAAACAAATTAGTCAAAAACAATCTTGTTAGAGGACTTCCTTCAAAAGATTTCTCTATAAACGAAAAATGTATGGCTTGTGCCAAAGGGAACCAACATAAAAAACCACATAAGCCCAAACTTGAAAATAGCATAATTTGTCCTCTTGAGTTGTTAGATACTGATTTGTTTGGCCCAATCAGTGTTAAATCAATTGATAAAAAATCCTTTAGTCTTGTTGTTACAGATGATTTCTCAAGATATTCATGGGTGAGATTTCTTGCTCACAAGGGAGAGGTTGTTGAGGAATTGCAAAAATTAATACTATCAATCGAGACAATTAGCAAGAGGAAGGTTCTGGCCCTGAGGAGTGACACCGGTACTGAATTCAAAAAATAGATTCTTGATTCGTTCTGTGCTCATAAAGGAATTTTAAGACAATTTAGTGCTGCAAGGACACCTCAACAGAATGGTGTAGCTGAACGAAAGAATCGCACTCTCATTGAAGCCGGCCGTACAATGCTGATAGAATCTTCGTTATCCATTATCTTTTGGGCTGAAGCAGTAAATTGTGCTTCATATGTTCTAAATCGAATGTTGATTGTCAAGGACAAAATGATGACTCCTTATGAACTTTTTCATGAAAGGAAACCTTTAATTGACTTCTTTCGGCCATTTAGTTGTACTTGCACTCTTCTGAATACTCATTCACAAAAGACAAAGTTCGGTGCTATGTCTGACGAGTGTTACTTTGTTGGTTACTCTTTTTCTCAAAAGGCCTATCGAGTATATAACAAGAGAACACATATCGTTCAAGAGTCGTTCTATGTTGATTGGCATGAGTCTAACTAATCTGATGTTCGATCTGAACCAGCATGGTTCTTTGACTCTGATATTATGTTTAATTCTTTTAATCTTCCAATTTTCGACAATGATGCATCCATTCCAAATGTTCAAACAAATATTATTTCCTCAACCCCATCTCCTACCCATTCCACCTCTTCAGCAAATGATGCCACTTTAGCTGATGTTGGATCATCTTCTCCATCATTTGATCTGTCACCAACACCTGTTTCTAAATCACCATCTATTCCACCACCAACATCTCTTCCTTCATCACCTACATGTATCCCATCATAGCATGTTCCATCTCTCTCACCCTCATCTAATCATTCACAATCTGTGAGCAAAACTTCTCCAAACATCTTCCCTTTAGAAACAAACTTCAAAACTTTGCTTCATCTCTCAAACTGTCCCGAAAAATGTGTATGCCGGTCTACAGGACCCATCCTGGGTGGAATCAATGCAATTGGAGCTTCAACAATTCAGAAAGCTTAAAGTTTGGACTTTGGTTGACCTGCCTCCCAACAAATGCCCAATTGGTACAAAATGGGTGTTCAAGAACAACCTGATGATCGTGGTGTGGTGGTGTGTAACAAGTCTAGATTGGTTGTGCAAGGATTTGCTAAAGAAAAAGGGATTGACTATACTGAAGTCTTCGCTCCAGTCGTCCATCTTGAAGCAATCAGGATTTATCTCGCTCATGCTGCTAATAAATAGTTCAAGGTCTATCGGATGGATGTCAAGTATGTTTTCCTTTACGTAGACATTGATGAGTAGATATATGTGTGTCAACCACCAGGTTTTGAGGATCCTGACTTTCCTGATAAAGTCTTTATGCTTGACAAGTCTCTGTATGGTCTTCATCAGGCACCTAGGATCTGGTATGAGACCCTGACCTAGTACCTCTTAAGCAATTGTTTATCTCGTGGCACCATCGATATGACTCTTTTCAAGAAAGAAGTGAATGGTGAAATTTTTTTTGTCCAAGTTTATGTCGACGATAGTATTTTTTGTTCCACCAATTCACTGTTATGTCGGGAGTTCGAAGAAGTGATGCATAGTCGGTTTGAAATGAGTATGATGGGAGAAATGTGCTTTTTTCTTGGATTACAAGTAGAACAAAAGCATGAAGGCATTCTAATTCATCAGGAGAAGTATGTTAAAGAAATTTTGAATAAATTCAAGATGGATGACGCCTCTCCTAAAATGACTCCCTTTACTGCTTAGACGTGTCTCACTCCTGATGAGAACGGGAAACATGTTGTTCCTCATCTTTACAGATCTATGATCGGTTCCCTCATGTATCTTACAACAAGTCATCCTGATATCACTTTGCTGTAGGATATTGTGCTCGATATCAGTTGGCCCCAAAAGAGTCTCATGAGAAGGCTGTCAAGAGAATTTTTTGGTATCTCAAAGTGTTAAGTCGCTGGATCAGTAAACATCCGAACGTGTTCTTGATGGAAGGATAAACAACAGCAAAAACCAAGAGACAATCATTAACACGAACTGTAATTTAATGGTTTCATTGATAAAACCTAACGATTACAAGCTCGTTACAACATAAAAATCAAGACACTTGGCAAGGGGAGATCAAGCATGATCTCCCCTCTCATCCGGCAGCCCTAGGCTCCGAGCAGACTCCCTCTCAAATCCTTAATCTCTCTACACATTGAAACTGATATATATAGGCCTCAACCCATATTAGATGCGACTGGGCCCATTCCTGCGATTGGACCATCCGTATGGTTCAATCGTACGATTGGACCATGCGTATGGTTCAATCGTACGACTGGACCATACTTATGGTTCAGTCTTACGAATGTCCCAATCGCATCTCTCAGTCGCACGGCTGGTCCATTAGCATGGCTCAGTCATACGACTGAGTCTCATTCGCATATGCTCCTGCGAATGACCCTGTTTCATGTGTTTACAACATATCAGGTGTATTACACTAAGCCAAGACTATTCAACAAGCAATGGACACACTATATATGAAAATATATGCTCCAACAAATTCCCCCTTCGACGTTGCTTGCGAATAGTAGATAACACCTCTTACAATCTTCAGTTAATCTTTGCTCTGGTTTCCAATA
>BJCM01000232.1:0-12366 GCA_018326385.1 Flaveria bidentis | reverse complement strand
TGTGTCTGTGTCTGTGTCTGTGTCTGTGTCTGTGTCTGTGTCTGTGTCTGTGTCTGTGTCTGTGTCTGTGTCTGTGTCTGTGTCTGTGTCTGTGTCTGTGTCTGTGTCTGTGTCTGTGTCTGTGTCTGTGTCTGTGTCTGTGTCTATGTCTGTGTCTGTGTTTGTGTACGTGTATGTGTCTGTGTTTGTGTATGTGTATGTGTCTCCGTGTGCATGTGTGGGTGTGTCTGTATGTATATATGTGCATGTGTGTGTACATATGTGTGTCTGTGTTTGTGTCTCTGTGTGTGTTTGTATGGGTGTGTATGTATGTCTCTCTTTCTGTGTGTGTGTGTGTGTTTGTTTGTGTCTTTGTCTATGTGTGTGTCTGTGTCTGTGCGACTGTGTGTGTGTGTGTGTTTCTCTGTGTGTGCGTGTGTGTGTGTGTTTATTTGACCATGTGTGTGCGTGTCTTTCTGTGTGTGTGTTTGTTTGTTTGTTTGTTTGTTTGTTTGTTTGTTTGTAAGTGTGTGTGTTTGTGTCTGTGTATGTGTATTTGTGTGTGTGTGTCTCTATGTGTGTGTGTGTGTGTTTGTGTCTGTGTATGTGTCTTTGTGTGTGTACCTCTATGTGTGTGTGTGTGTGTGTTTGTGTCTGTGTATGTATCTTTTTGTGTGTGTGTCTCTATGTGTGTGTGTGTGTGTTTGTCTGTGTGTCTATATTTGTGTGTGTGTGTGTGTGTGTCTGTGTATGTGTGTTTGTTTTTGTGTATCTGTGTCGGTGTCTCTATGTGCGTGTTTTTGTCTCTCTCTTTGGGTGTGTGTGTGTGCGCATGTCTCTATGTGTGTGTATTTGTATGTTTATGTGTGTGTTTTTATGTTTGTGTCTCTCAGAGTGTGTGTGTCTGTGCGTGTGTCTGTGCGTGTGTTTGTGTGTGTGTGTGTGTCCATGTGTCTGTGTGTGTGTCTGCGTGTCTGTGTGTGTGTGTGTTTGTATGTCTCTATGTGTGTGGGTGTGTGTTTGTGTTTGTGTATATGTGTGTGTGTGTGTCTATGTGTGTTTGTTTGTCTGTGTGTGTGTTTGTTTGTTTGTTTGTGACTCTGTGTTTGTGTGTGTGTCTTTGTGTCTGTGTGTGTTTGTCTGTCTGTGCGTGTGTGTGTCTATATGTGTGTGTATATGTATGTGTGTGTCTGTGTCACGACGTGTGTGTGTGTGTGTGTTTATGTGTGTGTATGTGTGTGTCTGTGTCTCTATGTTCGTGTGTGTGTGTATTTATGTGTGTGTGTGTGTGTTTGTATGTGTGTGTGTCTATGTGTATCTATCTCTGTGTGCGTTTATGTGTGTGTGCTAGTGTGTGTGTGTGTGTATGTGTCTCTATGTCTGTGTGGGTGCGCGCTTGTGTGTGTGTGTGTTTGTGTGTTTGTGTGTTTGTGTGTTTGTGTATGTGTGTTGTCGACGTGGTTTTCTTCATTGTGATTGGTGTCATGTTGGTTATTTATTTCATCATAATTGTTGTCATTTTTGTCCTAGTCTTTATGGTTGTCATCGTTGTGGTGGTTATCGTCGTCGTGGTTGTTGTCGTCGATGTGGTTATCTTCATTATGTTTGTTGTCGTGTTGGTTATTGTTGGCATCATTATTTTTGTCATCATTTTCGTCCTAGTCATTATGGTTGTTTTTGTTGTGGTGATTATCATTGTTGTGGTTGTCGTTGACGTGGTTGTCGTCATCATGGTTATCGTCAATGTCTCTCTCCGTGTGTGTATGTGTGTGTGTCTGTGTTTGTCTTTGTGTTTATGTGTTAGGGTGTTAGTGTGTGTGTCTGTGTGTGTATGTGTCTATGAATCTGTATGTGTGTGTGTGTCTGTGTGAGTGTGTGTGTGTGTGTATGTGTGTATGTTTGTCTCTCGTTCTCTGTGTGTGTATGTGTGTGTGTGTGTGTGTCTATGCGACTGAGTGTGTGTGTGTGTGTGTGTCGGTGTGTGTGTGAGTGCATATCTATGGCTCTTAGTGTGAGTGTGTGTGTGTGTTTGTGTGTTTGTTTGTCTTCGTGGGTGTTTGCGTGTGTGTCTGTCTGTCTGTCTCTCTTTGTGTGTCTGGGTGTGTATGTTTGTCACTCGTTGTGTGTGTGTGTGTGTGTCTTTGTGTGTGTGTTTGTGCATTTGTGTGGGTGTCTGTATGTGTGTGGGTCAGCGTTTCTCTGTGTGCTTGTGTCTGTCTTTGTTTGTGTGTGTTTATGTGTTTGTTTTTGTGTCCCATGTGTGTGCGTCTGTCTGTGTGTATGTGTGTGTCTGTGTGTGTTTGTATGTGTCTATGTGTCTATGTGTCTGTGTGTGTTTGTTTGTGTGGCGCGTGTCTCTATGTGCCTGTGTGGGCGTATTTGTGTCTGTATGTGTGTGCATCTGTGTTTCTGTGTGTACGTGTGTGTATATGTTTATATGTGTCTGTGTCTCTGTGTGTACGTGTGTGTCTGTGTGTGTGTCTATGGTTGTGTCTCTGTGTGTACATGTGTATATGTGTATGTGTGTTTGTGTCTCTGTGGGTGTGTGTGTCTGTGTATGTGTCTCTATGAGTACATGTGTATATGTGTATGTGTGTCTGTGTCACTACGTATGTGTGTGTATGTGTGTGAGTGTGTGTTTGTGTCTCAATGTGCCTGTGTGCGTATATGCGTGTGTATCTGTGTTTGTGTGTCTCTGTGTGTGTCTCTATGTGCGCATCTATGTGTGTGTGTATGTTAATCTGTGTCTCTTTATGTCTTTGTGTGTTTGTGTGTGTGTGTTTGTGTGTGCGTGTGTTTGTGTGTATATTTGTGTCTCTGTGTGCGTGTATTTATGTATGCTTCTCTGTGTGTGTTGTGTATTTGTGTTTATGTTTATGTATTTGTGTGTGTGTGTATCGGTGTCTGCCTCTCTTTGTATGTGTGTGTGTGTTTGTGTGTGTATTTGTGTCTTCGTGTGCATGTATGTGTGCGCGTGCGTGTGTGTGTCGGTGTGTGTGTCTGTGTGTTTATCTTTGTGTTTGTTTTTGTGTGTCTGTGTGTGCGTCTGTGTCTGTGTCTTTATATGTGTGTGTGTGTATGTGTGTGTGTGCTCGTGTGTATGTGTCTCTATCTGTGTGTGTATGTGTGTCTGTGTCCCTATATGTGTGTGTGTGTGTGTGTATGTCTGTCTCTCTTTGTGTGTGTGCGTGTGTGTGTTTGTGTGTTTGTGTATTTGTCTGTCTTTATGTGTGTTTGTTTGTCTGTCTCTCTTTGTGTGTGTGTGTGTGTTTTTTTTGTGTGTGTGTTTATGTATTTGTGTGTGTCTGTGTGTGTGGGTCAGGTTCTCTTTGTGTGTGTGCGTGCGTTTGTGTCCTTCTTTGTTTGTGTGTGTCTGTCTTTGAGTGCGTGTGTGTGTGTGTTTGTTTTTTTGTGTATGTGTGTGCGTGAGTCTGTGTGTATGGGTGTGTCTATGTGTCTGTGTGTGCTTGTTCGTGTCTCTCGGTGTATGTGTGTATGTGTGTGCCTGTGTGTGGCGTATGTCTCTATGTGTGTGTGGGGGCGTGTGTGTGTCTCAGTGTGTGTGTCTGTGTGTCTGTGTTTGTGTCTCTGTGGGTACATGTGTGTATATGGGTAGGTGTGTCAATGTCTTTATGTGTACGTGTGTTTATGTGTGTATGTTTATCTGTGTCACTGCGTGTATGTGTGTGTATGTGTGTGAGTGTGTGTTTGTGTCTCAATGTGTGTGTACGTGTATGCATGTGTGTGTTTGTGTGTCTATGTGTGTGTGTTTGTGTGTGTATATGTGTGTGTATTTGTGTCTTTGTGTGCATGTGTGCGCGTTATCGTGAGTTTGTGTGCGTGTGTGTTTGTGTGTGTGCATGTGTGTGTGTGTGTGTTTGTTTGTGTCTCTCTGTGCTTGTGTTTGTGTGCCTGTGTGTGTGTGTCTGTTTCTCTTTGTCTGTGTGTGTTTGTGTCTGTCTGAGTGTGTGTTTGTGTTTGTGTGTGTCTGTGTCTCTTTGTGTACGTGTTTGTGTGTGTGTCTGTTTGTGTGTGAATTTTTATGTGTATGTGTGTGCTTTCTCACTATACCTCGCTCTTCTTTTATCCCGGGTCTTTTCGTTGCATTCACTTACAACAAGAAAGAACCACCAGTGTTTTTATGCCAATGTTGGTGACTGGAGATAACTCTCTTCAATTATTCCTGGGATGGGACCGCCTATCCTAGATCTTCCCATATAGTGCTTGCAGCTTGCTGCTTTCTGTTCAAGCGGAGCTCGCTGTCTTCTATTTTTATTTTTATGAAAATTTTAGAAGAATATTAATGGGATTTCCTATTATCCGTGGGCGAGGGCTAGGGCTCTAGCTGCTCTGATGAACCACCTAGATGGACGGAATGAAATAGGCTAGTGGGCGGCCCACCCCGCCTAGAACAGTTATGTTTGACTATCTGTGTGTGTCTGTGTCACTACACGTGTGTGTGTGTGTCATTGAGTGAGTGTGTCTGTGTATGTATGTGTATGTGTCTCTATATGCATGTGTGCATGTATGCATGTGTGTGTGTATGTGTGTGTGTGTGTGTTTGTCTATGTCTGTGTGTGTGTGTTTACGTTTGTGTGTGTGTTTACGTTTGTGTGTGTGTGTTTGTATGTGTATGTATGTGTCTATCTCTGTGTGAGTGAGTGAGTATTTGTGTGTGTGTTTGTCTGTGTCCCTGGTTGTATATGTGTGTGGGTGTGTGTCTGTGTGTCTATGTGTGTGTGTGTTTGTTTGTTTGTGACTTTGTTTATGTGTGTGTGTGTATGAATGTGTGTCCATGTGTGCGTGTGTATTTGCGTGTTTGTCTCTCTTTGTGTGTGTGTGTATGTGCGTGACTGAGTGGTATGTGTGTGCATATATGGATCTCTCTGTGTGCATGTGTGTGTGTGTCTTTGTGTGTGTGTTTGTTTGTGTGTGTGTGCTTTAGTGTCTGTGTGTGTCTGTGTCTCTTTGTGTGTATGTGTGTTAGTTTGTGTGTGTGTTTCCTATTTTTATGTCTTTGTGTTTATGTATGAGTGTGTCTGGGTGTTTGTGTTTGTGTGATTGTGCCTCTCTTTGTATGTGTCTATATCTCTCTCTCTCTCTCTCTCTGGATGTCTGTGTGTGTGTGTCTTTATATGTGTGTCTCTATGTGTGTGTGTGTGTGTGTTTATGTATGTGTGTGCCTGTGTCTCTCTGTGTGTGGGTGTGTTTCAGTGTGTCCGTGTGTGAGTGTATGTGTCTGTTTGTCTATCTTTGGTTGTGTGCGTATGTTTGTGTTTGTGTGTATGAGTATGTGTCTTTGTTTATGTGTGTGTGTCTATGTGTGACTCTATGTCTGTGTGTGTGTGTTTGTGTGTGTGTGCTTCTGTGTCTGTGTGTCTGTGTCTCTTTATGTGTATTTGTGTCTATTTGTGTGTGTGTTTGCTATCTCTATGTCTTTGTGTGTAAGTATGTGTGTGTCTGTGTGTTTGTCTCTGTGTGTGTGTGTGTGTGTCTATCTCTCTCTCTCTCTGGATGTGTGTATGTGTTTCTCTGTGTGTGTGTCTTTATGTATGTGTCTCTCTATGTGCGGGTATGTGTCTGTGTGTGTTTGTGTGTGTTTCAATGTGTTCGTGTGTGTGTGTGTCTTTTTGTCTGTCTTTGTGTGTGTGTATGTTTGTGTTTGTGTGTATGTGTGTGTGTGTTTGTAAGTGTGTGTGTGTGTGTATGTGTTTTTGTGTGTGTGTCTGTGTGTGACTCTGTGTCTTTGTGTGTGTGTTTGTGTGTGTATGTATGTTTCTATATGTATGTGTGTGTATGTATGTGTGTATGTGTGTCTGTGTTTCGGTGTATGCGTGTGTGTATGGGTATGTCTATGTCACAGCGTGTGTGTGTGTGTGACTATGTATTTGTGTGTGAATGTGTGTGAGTCTCTGTATATCTCTGCATTTATGTTCGTGTGTGTCTGTGTCTGTGCGTGTGTTTTTGTCTGTGTGTGTGTGTGTGTTTGTCTGTGTCTTTGTGTACGTGTATGTTTGTGTCTCTATGAGTGTTTGTGTCTTTATATGTGTGTGTGTATTTGTTTGTATGTGTTTGTATGTGTGTGAGTGTGTGTTTGAGTGTGTGTTTGTGTCTGTGTCTCTCTATGTGTGTTTGTGTGTGTGTGTGTGTTTGTCTGTGAGAATGTGTTTGTGCGTGTTTTTTTGATATGTGTGTGTGCTTGTCTGTGTCTGTGCGTGTGTCTATGTGTGTGTGTATGTTTGTCTGAATCTGTGCCTGTGTCTATGTACGGGTGTGTTTCTATGTGTGTGTGTGCTTGTGTGTGTGTGCTTGTGTGTGTGTGTGTGGTTTCCTGTGTTTGTGTGTCTGTATCTGTGTCTGTGTGTGCTTTAGTTTTACTATGTGTGTGAATTTGTGTTTGTCTGTGTCTCTGTGTGTTAGTCTGTATCTTTGTGTCTATGGATGTATGTGTGTGGTTGTGTGTGTGTGTTTGTGTCTGTGTCTTTGTGTGCGTCTGTCCGTGTGCGTGTCTGTGTGTTTCATTCTGTTTCTGTGCGTGTGTCTAGTGTGTTAGTGTGTTAGTGTATGTCTGTGTCAGTGTCTCTTTGTGTGTGTGTGTGTGTCTGTGTTTGTCTTTATGTGTGTGTATGTGTTTGTGTGTATATTTATGTGTGTGGATGTGTGTTTTTGTGTGTGTCCGTATTTGTGTGTGTGTGTTTTTGTTTATGTCTCTGTGTGTGTGTATGTGTGTGTCTGTGTGTGGTGTGTGTCTCTATGCGTGTGAGGGCGTGTGTATGCCTCTGTGTGTGTGGGTGTGTTTGTGTCTGTGTCTCTATGTGTATGTGTGTGTATGTGTATGTGTATGTGTATGTGTATGTGTATGTGTATGTGTGTGTTTGTGTCACTGTGTGTGTGTGTGTGTATGTATCTTGTGTGTTTGTGTGTGTGTGTGTGTCTATATGTCTCTCTTTGTGTGTGTGTGTGTGTGTATGTATGTCTCTCTATGTGTGTGTGTGTGTTTCTACGTGTGTTGGTGTGTTTGTGTGTGTCTGTGTGTCTGTGTGTGTTGTTCAATGTCTCTCTGTGTGAGTGTGTGTGTGTGTGTGTGTGCGCGTTTGTGTTCGTCTATGTTTGTGTGTGTCTGTCTTTGAGTGTGTGTGTGTGTGTGTGTGTTTATGTGTATGTGTGTGCGTGTGTCTATGTGTATGGGAGTGTTTGTTCGTCTGTGTGTGTTTGTTTGTCTCTGTGTTTGTGTGTGTATGTTTGTGTCTATGTGTGTGGTGCTTGTCTCTGTGTGCGTGTGTGGGCGTGTGTGTCTCTGTGTATGTGTGTGTGTGTGTCAGTGTATGTGTCTCTGTGTGTCCGTGTGTGTATATGTGTATGTGTGTCAGTGTCTATGTTTGTACGTGTGTGTATGTGTGTATGTGTGTCTATGTCACTGCGTGTGTGTGTATGTGTGTGAGTGTGTGTTTCTCTCTCAATGTGTGTGTGTGTGCATATGTGCATGTGTGTTTGTGCGTGTGTTTGTGTGTGTGTGTCTATTTATGTGTGTGTATGCTTGTGTCTGTGTGTGCGTGAGTGCGTGTGACTATGTGTTTGTATGTGTTTGTGAGTGTTTGTATGTGTGTGCGTCTGTGTGTGTGCATGTGTGTGTGTGTGTTCGTTTGTGTCTTTCTGTGTGTGTGTCTGTGTGCGTGTGTCAATGTGCGTGTGTGTGTCTGTATGTTTCTCCTTGTTTGTGTGTGTTTGTGTCTGTGTGGGTGTGTGTTTGTGTCTGTGTGGGTGTGTGTTTGTGGGTTTGTGTTTTTGTGTGTTTGTATCTCTCTGTGTACGTGTTTATGTATGTGTGTCTGTGTGTGTGTATGTGTTTATGTGTTTGTGTTTGTCTGTGTGTCGGTGGGTGTGTGTGTGTTTGTTTGTTTATGTCATGTGTCACTGCACGTGTGCGTGTATGTGTCTTTATGTCATTGAGTGAGTATGAGTCTGTGTATGTATGTGTCTCTCTATATGCATGTGTACATGTGTGCGCGTGTGTGTGTGTCTATGTGTGTGTGTTTGTTTATGTCTGTGTGCGTGTATGTGTTTGTTTATGTCTGTGTGTGTGTTTGTGTTTGTGTGTGTGTGTGTTTGTATGTGTGTGTATGTGTCTGTCTCTGTGTGAGTGAGTGAGTGTTTATGTGTGTGTGTGTGTATGTGTCTGTGTGGGTGTCTATGTCTCTGGTTGTATGTGTGTGGGTGTGTGTCTGTGTGTGTGTGTGTGTTTGTTTGTTTGTGTCTCTCTGTGTGTGTAGGTATGTATGTTTGTATGATTGTGTGTCCATGTGTGTGTGTGTATTTGCATGTTTGTCTCTCTTTTTTTTGTGTGTGTATATATGGATCTCTCCATGTGACTCTGTGTTTGTGTGTGTGTGTGTATCTTTATGTGTGTGTTTGTCTCTGTGTGTGTGTGTGTTTCTATGTTTGTGTATGTATGTGTCTCTTTGTGTGTATGTGTGTCTGTTTGTGTGTGTGTTTCCTATCTCTACGTCTTTATGTGTATGTATGTGTGTGTCTGGGTGTTTGTGTCTGTGTGTTTGGGTCTCTCAATGTGTGTGTCTGTCTATCTCTCTTTCTGGATATGTGTGTGTTTCTCTATGTGTGTGTGTGCTTGTGTATGTGTGTGTGTCTGTGTCTCTTTGTGTGCGGGTGTGTGTGTGTCTGTGTTTCAATATGTCCATGTGTGTGTGTCTTTTTGCATGTCTTTGTGTGTGTGTGTTTGTGTGTTTGAGTGTGTGTTTGTCTGTGTGTGTGTCTGTGTGTGACTTTGTGTCTCTGTGTGTGTGTTTATGTGAGCGTATGTCTCTATATGTGTGTGTGCGTGTGTCTGTATGTATGTGTGTATGTGTGTGTCTGTGTTTCGGTGCGTGCGTGTGCGTGTGTGTATGGGTGAGTCTATGTCACGGCGTGTGTGTGTGACTACGTATTTGTGTGTGAGTGTGTGTGAGTGTGTGTGAGTGTGTGTGAGTGTGTGTGAGTGTCTGTATATTTGTGCATTTGTGTCCGTGTGTGTGTGTTTGTGTTTGTGCGTGTGTTTGTCTCTCTGTGTGTTTGTGACTGTCTGTGTGTGTGTGTTTGTGTCTTTGTGTACATGTATATGTGTGTCTCTATTAGTGTATGTGTGTCTCTATTAGTGTATGTGTCTCTCTATGTGTGTGTGTGTTTGTTTGTTTGTATGTGTGTGTGTCTGTGTGTGAGTATGTGTGAGTGTGTGTCTGTGTCTCTGTGTGTTTGTGTGTGTGTGTGTGTGTTTGTTTGTGACTATGTGTCTGTGTGTATTTTGTTTGTACGTGTGTGTATGTTTGTCTATGTCGGTGTGTGTCTATGTGTGTGTGTGTGTATGTGTGTGTTTGTCTGAATGTGTGTCTGTGTCTATGTGCGGGTGTGTTTCTATTTGTGTGTGTGTCTATGTGTCTGTGTCTGTGTGTCTGTGTTTGTGTGTATGTGTGTGTGTGTGTTTGTCTATGTCTGTGTGTGTGTCTGTGTTTGTGTGTATGTGTGTGTGTGTGTTTGTCTATGTCTGTGTGTGTGTCTGTGTCTGTGTGTGCTTTACTTTTTGTATGTGTTTGTATTTGTGTTTCTCTGTGTCTCTGTGTGTTAGTCCGTATTTCTGTGTCTGTGGATGTGTGTGTGTGTGTCTGTGTCTGTGTCTCTATGTGCGTCTGTCCGAGTGCGTGTCTGTGTTTAACTCTCTTTGTGTGTGTGTGTATGTAGTGTGTATATGTATGTGTATGTATGTGTGTTTTTGCATTTGTTCATGTTTGTGTCTGTTTGTTTGTGTCTTTATGTGTGTCTGTGTGTGTGTGTGTGGTGTGTGCCTCTGTGTGCGTGTGTTGGCGTGTGTTTGCCTCTGTGTGTGTGTGTCTGTGTCTGTGTCTCTGTGTGTATGTGTGTGTATGTGTGTGTCTGTGTCACTACGTGCATGTGTGTGTGTGTGTCTATGACTCTGTATGTGTGTGTGTGTGAGTCTCTGTGTGTGTATGTTTGTCTCTCTTTATGTGTGTGTGTGTGTATATATGTGTGTGTCTATGTGTGTCTGTGCGACTGAGTGTGTGTTTGTGTCGATGTGTGTTGGAGTGCATATTTGTGGCTCTTAGTGTGTGTGTGTGTGCATGTGTGTGCGTGTGTGTGCCTCTATGTGTATGTCTATGTTTGTGTCTCTGTGTGTACATATGTATATATGTGTGTATGAGTATATGTATGTGTGTGTCTGTGTCACTACGTGTGTGTGTGTATGTGTTTATGACTCTGTATGTGTGTGTGTGTGTATGTTTGTGTTCGTGTGTGAGTCTCTATGTGTGTATGTTTGTCTCTCTTTGTGTGTGTGTGTGTGTGTATGTGTGTGTGTGTGTCTGTGCGATTAAGTGTGTGTTTGTATCGGTGTGTGTTTGAGTGCATATCTGTGGCTCTTAGTGTGCATGTGTGTGTCCGTGTGTTTGTGTGTTTGTCTATCTTCGTGTATGTTTGTGTGTGTGTGTTTGTTTGTCTCTCTTTGTGTGTGTGTATGTTTGTCTCTCTTTGTATGTGTGTGTGTGTGTCTTTGTGTGTGTGTTTGTGCGTTTGTGTGTGTCTGCATGTCTGTGTGTGTGTGGGTCAGCGTCTCTCTATGTGCGTGTGTGTGCGTTTGTCTCCGTCTCTGTTTGTGTCTGTTTGTCTTTGATTGTCTGTGTATGTGTTTGTTTTTGTGTGTATGTGTGTGCGTGTGTCTGTGTGTATGTATGTGTATGTGTGTTTGTGTGTTTGTCTGTGTCTCTATGTCCATGTGTGTATGTGTGTGTGGTGTTTGTCTCTGTGTGCATGTGTGGGAGTGTGTGTGTCTCTGTGTGTGTGTATGTGTTTGTATCTTTTTGTGTACGTGTGTGTATATGTGTATGTGTATCTGTGTCTCTGTGTGTGCATGTGTGTATGTGTATGTGTCTATGTCTGTGTCTCTGTGTGTACATGTGTATATGTGTATATGTGTATGTGTGTTTGTGTGTGTCTGTGTCTGTGTCTTTGTGTGTACATGTGTACATGTGTATGTGTGTCTGTGTCACTACTTATGTGTATGTGTATGTGTGTGAGTGTGTGTTTGTGTCTCAATGTGCGTGTGTGCGTCTGTGTCTGTGTGTCTGTGTGTCTGTGTATGTGTCTCTGTGTGCGTGTCTGTGTGTGTATCTGTGTGTGTGTGTTTTATTTGTGTCTCTTTGTGTCTTTGTGTGTTTGTGTGTGTATGTGTCTGTGTGTATTTGTGTCTCCATGTGTGTGTATTTTTGTATGCTTGTCTGTGAGTGTTTGTGTATGTGTGTTTGTGTGTGTATTTGTGTGTGTGTGTGTGTTTGTGTCTGTCTCTCTATGTATGTGTGTGTCTGTGTTTGTGTGTGTATATTTGTGTCTCTATGTGCATGTGTGGGTGTGGGTGTGGGTGTGGGTGTGGGTGTGTGTGTGGATGTGTGTTTGGGTGTGTTGTGTCTGCGTCTCTATGTGTGTGATTGTGTTTGTGTGTGGGTGTGTGTTTGTGTCTATATCTTTGTGTGTGTGTGTGTGTCCGTGTGTATGTGTTTATATCTATATGAGTATGTATGTCTCTCTTTTGTGTGTGTGTGTATGTTAGTCTCTCTTTGTGTGTGTGTGTGTGTGTGTGTGTGTGTCTGTGCGACTGAGTGTGTCTATGTGTCCGTGTGTATGTGTCTCTGTGTGTGTTTGTGTCTTTGTCTCTATGTGTCTGTATCTGTGTGTGTGTTTGTCTATCTGTGTGTGTGTATGTTTGTGTGTTTGTTTGTGTATTTGTGTGTGTGTGTGTCTATGTGTTTGTGTGTGATTGTTTGTGTCTCTTTGTGTGTGTCTGTGTTTGTCTGTGTATCTCTAAGTGCGTATATGTGTGTATGTGTGTGTGTCTGTGTGTGTATGTGTTTGTGTACCTATGTATGTGTGTGTGTGTGTGTGTGTGCACGTGTCTCTATGTACGTGTGTGTCTATGTTCATGTGTAGGAGTGTGTGTGTGTGTATGTGTGTGTGTCTATGTATGTGTCTCTGTGTGTATGTGTATGTGTGCGCTCTTATGTGTGTGTCTGTGTAACCGTGTGTGTGTTTGTGTGACCGTGTGTCTATGTCTCTCTATGTGTGTGTGCGCGCACTTGTGTGTCTGTGTGTGTATATGTGTGTGTGTCTTTGTGTGGGTGTATCTGTCTGTGTGTGTGTGTGTGTTTATGTGTGTTTGTGTGCGTGTATGTGTGTGTGCGTGTGTGTATGTCTCTGAGTGTGTGCGCGCGTGTGTGTGTGTGTTTGTGTTTGTGTTTGTGTTTGTGTTTGTGTTTGTGTTTGTGTTTGTGTTTGTGTTTGTGTTTGTGTTTGTGTTTGTGTTTGTGTTTGTGTTTGTGTTTGTGTTTGTGT
>BJCM01000231.1:0-11756 GCA_018326385.1 Flaveria bidentis | reverse complement strand
AAACCCTAGAATCCGGGTTTGATCTACAGAAGGGTTTAGAGGTTGATTCTTATCTGGATTTGTTGCTCCTTTCTTGTGTTTTGATGCTCCAACACCTAGATCTTCAATCCTTTGACCTTTGAAGCTCCAAATCTTGAGTTTTCTTCACTTTCTCTCTCTACTTTCTCTTTCTACGAATTTAGTGGCTAGGGTTACAAATGATGCAGATGGAGGCTGACTTTGTTGCTTAAGGGCTGATTATAGGCCTTTAATCCCATAGGTTTCTACCCAATAAGCCTAATTTGGCCCATGGCCATTTCCTTACCTTATTAAATACTCAATAATTACGTCCATTATCCTTAATGACTCGTTTTGACTTTTCGGGGTGTTACAGGGTGTGTTTCTGGAAAGGCATGGGGGTGTGCTTAATGAGGCACGGCCTCATGCTTGGACTCCAAAGCTTGAATTACTTCAATTTCTTGTCAAATATGCTTCTATTGTCCATCTTGCTCTTTTAAACACCTGAAAACACAATTTAATATTTTTAAGTATATATTCATCATTTTAAGGGAGATATTAAGGAGTAATTGATGTGCTTTTGATAGGATTTTTATGTATAATTTGGAGTACGTCAAACATACCCACACTTGAACTTTTCTTGTCCTCAAGAAAAAATCACTTAAAATGACAATTCCACCAAAAACCAAATAAATCAAATAATAAACATGTCTTTCGGAAAATACACAAGCAAATTTTATTTCATCCAAATAAACACATTTTAAGCATGAGTAAAATGATATTCTAGAAAGCAATAAATTAGTTAGTAAAGATTATTATCACGTAAAAATCCACACTTCTCACAAGTGGCACTCACACTCGGCTAAATATATAGAGTCATAGTTAAGATTAAGTATGACTAATGTACTTGATTATCTAGTATGAATACGTGTGAAATCATATGCTTGCTAAGGGATCAAATCTCCACCTACTTAGATATTTACTTGCATAAATCATTAGGTCTTTGATGGGCTGTAACTTGGCTCAAGCTCGGGTATGGAATATTTGGAAAAAGTGGCTAATTGCTAAAGACGACTATCTTGGTTTATTTTTCTAACATAAACTACAAGGAAAGCAATAAAGGGTTCCCTATACAATACTTCAAGATAGAAGGGATATGCTAACTTGAGGACTCGTTTAAGGTCAAATTGTCAAGACCGTATTTTGCTTTTAAAAGCCTTACTTCGTCTTTCACCCGAAGATACACAGAACTTTCCTTTCTGAAGGATCGTTCGGCTTGAAGCCTAATAGCACCCAATCGGATCAGTTCTGTGTATTCGTATTGAGACTCGGTTTGGTTCTTTTTGCATTTTCCATTATGGGACCAATTTCCGAAATTCGGGCATCTTTCGTATCTTTTTGCCCGTCTTTTTATAGCGTTTTTTGATATCCCACAAAATGGCGGAACTTGTTTTTTTTCGCCATTTCTCTCTTGCGTTGAACGTGAGATTGAAAATTTGTTCGCGGATTTCCGGGGGAAGTCCCAGTTTGCGTGGGGAAGGGAACAAAGTAAATTAAAATCAATATAATGCATTTCGGTTCTTTTAGGTCTGCCGATAAAAGACCAAATTTCTCTTCTTTTTTTCATTTAAACCAAAGACGTGTATTTAACGAAAAACGGGTTTTGTTGAAGACTTTTTGGTTAAGTGACTTGGTAGATCGAGTGTTTGAGAATAAAAACGTTTAAGCTCAACAGGGCTAACTAAGGTTGACGTTCGGGTAAGAAAAATTAAAAGGAAATGGTTGGGGCTTGAATGGTTAAGATTTCCTAATACCTAACTCATTTTATGCAACAAATACTAATTAAGGTCTTGAAATGTATACCCAAAGTAAGTTCTAATTACACGTATCATATGACACCCTCAATTAAATCCTGAATAAGAGTAGAATTGCAATTTGTAAAAGTTGTTTAAGGATAAAAAATAAACTCACATATGGATGGAATTGGGTAAAAGTCTTTCATTCTACATGATTAAATATTTTTAATAGATTATTTCTTTTAAGGATATCACAAAAAAACATTTTTAATTTTATTTGGATGTCACTAATTTACTTATTTATTTCCCGAAAACATATATTTATAATTTGATTTATTAAAATTGTTTTTAATTTTTGGTTTCTTGTCATAAAAAGTAATTGTTAAGTGATCTTTTTATAATATTTTTAAATTTGGACCTTTTTAGAAAAGTCAAATGCATTACCACCATCGCCACACTTAAAATTCACATTGTCCTCAATGTGATTAATATATTAAGACCGAGAAAGGGTAATGAAATAACTCTCATAAAAATGATGAGATTGTCACTTATGTTTGGTTGCCCTCAAATTGAGAGAACCTTTGGGATCACCTGAAATGTCACCAATTTATTAAAAGTATTAAAATCCTAAACACACAAAATAAAAAAAAATAAATTAAAATGACATAAATTGAAAGATAGATTGGCACAAAACAATTGTGCCCCGAGCCCTGAAAGTGATACGGTTGGCGGGATATTCCCCCACTTATGATACATTCGGTTCTTGATGTAAGTGACATCATTGCTCAGGTCATTGACTCGGGAATGTAGATTTTCGACTCGGTTGAAGGCTTGTTGGGCATATTCAAATGATCTCCTCGCATGGTCGTTGGTAGTTTGGATTGATTCATACAGGTCTAACATGGTTGTGAATTCTCTAGTGCGTGAACTTGAGGATCCGGCTTCAGCTCCTTCCGGTTGTATCGGCATGTCAAGGTCCATGATGATTTCCTCGGGATCTGTCGGGTCCCAGATTTGTCCCCTTTTATCCATAAATCTTGGCTGCCCATGGGGTAGGTTTGTCACCATGTACATACTCGTGCAAATGCTCAGGTCCAACAATCTTGGTATCACTCCTTCAATTCCCTCGGTGCTACACCCATAACTCTCGTATAGGTTCAGAATCCAGCTTCCTCCAAACATGGGTGTTGGAGCACCTGGGATCACATTCCTAGAAAACAGATTACAAAATAACTACCCAATATTACATGGCAATTAATTAACCATAGAATATAAAATGAACAAGTCCCTCAAATTAACAACTCTCTCGCTTTGACCACGAGCTGTTATGGAATGGCTAAGTAACTGATGTACGTATCGTAACAACGGGTCTCGTATATGGATGCTCTTGGTTTTACTCGAGTTGAAACCCCTTGTTCCAATTTTTTCCCAAAATGCTCTCTGCATGGGACCACTTTTCGCGTCTTTACTTTCCTCGTCTGGAAAGGTATGGTGTGCTGGAATTCCTGATAATCGCTTCCTCCTCCACTTCCTATTCCGTTTAGATACCAAGATATACACCAAACAAGGCAATAGATGTCTTACGCCAACGACCACCAAGTCTAAATAAAACTACCTTATCATCCCAAGGGTCAGAGTCTTTTATGCTAAATCTGAAAGATGCTAAAAATTCAAGAGTTAGTTCATAAACAGAAGGTCTGTTTTGTGAAAACAGATGCTTCCACTGAATACTCAATAGATTATTATATCTTTCTAGCTGTCCGACAGCCGCCAGTGTTTCTTCATCTGCTTGCAGGTAGGATCTTTTGACCCTTTGTAATAGTCTTTGAAGTATATCACGACACCATCTCTCACGGCCCCCTTCAAATTGCGAATAAGGATGATCCATGGTCCAGAAATTTGAGAAATAAGTTAAATTATACAAAACAAATTTCTAGAACAGTTTCATGATATTGGTGATAATCATGGGTTTCACAAGACATAACACTCATATCATTAAACTCGTGTTTTAAAAACAGTTAAAAGTTGACATCCAAGAAAAAGTTTGTTAAACATGGGGGTGCATCTTATGAAATGTGGGGGTGCGGTTGATAGTTTGAGATATGAATTTTTGACTCGAGCACGTGTGGTTTTTTTCGTAAACCTTTAACTAAGCATGGGTTGAGCATTTTCTTGCTTAAAAACCAAAGATTATACGTTTAGCATTTTAATCACTTGTTAATAATTCAAGATACTCAAAAATATATATAATGTTTAACACTACTTATGCATTCTTGTAACTTGAACATGATTAACAATGATTTCACCACTAAATATGAAGATAATCTTTTGAACAATAAAAGAAACATACTAATAACTAACTAAACATACTAATTAACACTAATTATCTTCAAGAAGAAACATGAACAAAAGGGTTTAAAGCATTAGTCATTCCATAATACGTTAAAGTATAAGTCCTTACATATAATTGCTACGGTTTCGGTTATTTAGAGATCTAATCACCTAACTATATGTAAATGATTATTAAAATCATAGGAATTAGCATACTAACCTATTTATCAATATCCTTGAAAGAATTCTTCAGGCACGGGGGCGTGCTCACCTTATGTTGCCTGGTTTCAGTTTTTCGTTGTTCCGTTTTTCAGTTTCGCGCGTTACGCAATTTACCCGATTAAGTTTGATCACTTCCAAATCATTAGAAAAGATACGAAAATAGTTTGATCACTTCTAAATTTAAATAACACAATACAAATTGACAATTACATTTCCTAAGTACCTACGATTACATGATACGTTAAAATCCGAGAATCTGAAACTGCAAAACTAGACTCCTTAACGCGCATCAGCGCACCTAGCACATCACAAAATGCTTCTAAAAGAATCCTCCACATATTTTATGTGGAAGAGTCGGGATGGGATAGTGATAAGTGCGGTTGCTTAGTTCTGCAAACTAACGGTTAATGGAAACGAGTTCCTTGCCTATTTCCTGAACTTTTTGGATAAGTTCAGCTAGGCGTTGGGATGCTATGAGGTTCATTTCATTCATTTGCTTGATTAACTCATGCAGCTTGAAGAAGTAATCATGAGTCATTGGCTCTCGCGTTTCAGAACACAGTTTCTTCGCAGGATTCCAGCTTCAACTTCCGTGACTTGATTCTTTTATTTTTTAGACGTTTTTAAGCAGAAACGGATGTGATGAAAGAGTGGAACAAGGGGGCATGCTTTGCCAGGGCTAGACGAATCGGACATAGACTAACTTAAGGAAGCATAAACTAACTAAGTCTTAGAATGAAGATGAGATGGCACGATTTCTCGTCTATCCATCTACCGTAGTGACTAGGATCATGTTAGGCTGATATTACTGATTAGATCAAAGCCCTAGTAATGTAGATAAATCTTTTGTGACCTTTTTGACATATGATTTCTGAAAGCATAACTTAATGTTAAAAGAGAGTTGATCAAGTTCCCACTAACATACCATTAAATTTAGAAAACCGTAACAGTTACTATAGATTTTCTCAAACTACTAAAAGAGAACCCGCAAATGATCAGAAAGTAAAGGTGATATTATTTCTCATAACCATCTCTAGTTCATTAGCCATGAATTTATTATGAAGATTGGTTTTGTGAATAAAAGCTGATCATATGTTTTTCAACCGTGTATGACAATCGCAATTACAAACATAAATTTATAACATCTCGTTTAAATGTAGATGCTACCCATCAAAAGTTTTCCTAAGACCACCATAACATTAACATAACATATATCACACCATTAGTTCATCACAAATTATATAAGTTTCATCCAATTAGGATGATAATAAGAGTTTAGCTCATAATGAGCTTGAACATAACAACAGATAACAACGAAGATAGATATGAAAACATCGGTGAAATGGAACAATCAAACCGGTGATCCACAATGGATGGTGTTTGGCCAATCCCAAGCTTTTTCCAAGTGTTGTATACACCTCCCGAGCCTCCAAATAGTCTTGAAGACTTGATTCCCGAGAATATTCTACAGAGTAACTCTCCCACCAAAATCTTGCAAAAAATGGTGAACTTAGGCTTCTATTTATAGGCTTTCTGGATTGTTTAAGCATGGTCCCGTGCCTAAAAGGCACGGCTCCGTGCTAGTACAATGCTTACGGACGTTGTTCGGCTCGTACGTGCAGGTTGTGTCAAGCACGGCCACGTGCTTGATGTGGCACGACCCCGTGTTGAAGGTGGGGCATGACCCCGTGCTTGATGGGCACGACCCCGTGCTTGCATTTAGGGGACAATACTTTTTGTCATGTTAGATGTCCAAACACGGGAGTGTGTTAATTTAGCACGGGGGTGTGTTTCTGGAAAGGCATGGGGGCGTGCTTAATGAGGCACAACCCCATGCTTGGACTCCAAAGCTCGCATTACCTCAATTTCTTGTCAGATATGCTTCTTTTGTCCATATTGCTCTTTTAAACAATAGAAAACACAATTTAACATTTTTAAGTATATATTCATCATTTTAAGGGAGATATTAAGGAGTAATTGACGTGCTTTTGATAGGATTTTTATGTATAATTTGGAGCACATCACTCGCATTATAAAAAAATAAGAACGGAAATATAAAACCAAATGGAAAGTATATGTAAAAATGTTAAACCACACATGTGAAATGTAAAACATTATAAACAATAACTATGTTGATTTAGGACCATCCGCACGTTGCGACGAGGCCGTTAAATAGAAAAAATAGGCGTAACAACGTTGAACCACACACATAAGTTATTAAAAAGAAGAAGAAAGAAACCAATTGGCATTTACAACTCATTAATGGATAATGGACAAACTCTAAAGCACATAAGAGTTGGTAATTAGAATATATTAAAAAATATTTATTATTGTATTATTTATTATTGTAAATTAATATATGGTAATTCCTAAAAGGTTCCACATGCAAGTATGCATCATATCATGGAGCGGTCCCCAAACAAACACAACCCATACTTGATACTTGCAAACCGTGAACCTGAAACGTGCGAAAGGGCTAATGGAGAAGATTATTCTGATATGCTATTGGTTTTAAGATCTTTTGTGGTAGTCACACAGTATTGGTAATTAAATGATACTCAACCTCGTACTAAATGGACATTAGAAGTACTAAGTAGTAGAGATTACAAAGCACTACTCCAAGCGAGACTCGTTTAAGAGTACAAAACCTGTGATTGCGGATGCGTTTAGTACTGGATGGCGGGTTGGTGAACCAATAGGAAAGCCAGGGGCATACGAATCTTTTTAACCGAAAGAGAGGTTGAACCAAGGAAGCAACCATACAAACTAAAGCTAGAAGAAACGCGGGGACTGACCATTAGATAGAATAGAAGAGAGGAAAATGAGCTAAAACGGTACATCAGAGGGCACTCATACTTGGCCGGCTAGCCTATTTTCTTTTCCAGCTATAGCCGGCAAAAAAAGTTTTTTAGTGCAGTTCTCTCTACCCGCCACGGAAGCAAAGCCTTCCCTGGATCTACCTGCTATTGATTCTAGTTATCCTACCATAGGGTAGAGGAAAAACAAAGACAAAAAATCAAATAAAAAATAGCTCTCTATACCCTAGGGAGGTGAACGAAATGAGTGCAGACCCTCGTCTGATTACAGTTTGGGTTTATGTTATGGGGTTGGGTATTAGTTATGATCTCTTTTTTAATTGATTATTTACGGCCTTTAAAACTGTTTTTCACAGTTCTTAAATCGGTACCTGATATTAAACTTTATCATCTTGTCTTAAGTCAAGATGTTATTAGAATACCCTTTAACCAAAAAGACAACAAAACTAGAAAATCAAATACAAAAATAGTCAATACTATTATGAATTATTACCATGGCAAGTGGATGAACTCTTTGTCAAACTTGTAGATAAGTTTACTATGCTACTTATCTATCAAAATAGTTTACCTTGTCTACCAATATGATTGATCATTGTAGTATAAATACCACCTCAATGTAGAGGAGAAGATGCAACTCTTGTATACACTTTCATAAGTTATAAATTTCTCTTCTTTTTGCTCTAGCAATTCTCTTTAAAGTTTTTTAGGTTATAACACTAATCTTGTGTTAATTATTGTGATATTATAACACATTATCAGCACGAGAGCTCTTAAACTCTAATCAAGAAGGCCAATTGAGCACAAAGTCATCTACTAATCAATGTAATACCTTCATTAAGTAATAATATATAATATCTTATATTAAGAAGATAACTCATATAAATAAAATACGCATAAAGGAGTTCTTATTATGGACATTTTGATAAACATAGGACTACTAACAAACTAACTTTTATTTATGCATCTAACTTTTTAATTATTCAACTAACATTTTATCTTATGTCAACTAACATTTTTTATGCATATAACCTTTACTCAATCTTTATTTATACAACTAACATTTCTTTTTACGTCAACTAACATTTTGATTATATTGCTAACATTTATTTGTACTAACGTCTTATTCTTAATCATAATTTGTCGTTCTTATTCTATTTTATTTTTATAAACTAAATTCATGTTTTTATAACATAATCTTATACTTATCTATTTTATTTAAAATTATTGTTGATATATACATACATGACGATTATATAGCCATTATTATGAATGGTTATATAGTCATTGTGAACAATCACATAGCCGTTACAACCGGTTATAATTTTAAACTATAAATTGACCACTATCAATCTATTTTCGTTTATAATAAACAAATCATCTCTTTTCTCAAGTTTATCCAAGAAAATCTTTCAAAGATGATACACCTGGTTTTAATACCGGCATCAATAATGCTTATTTTAATTCTTATCCCCATTGCTGAACTACCACCTGAAGAATTTAAACTTTTCTTATTTTTGTATTTGTTCATAGCTCTACCGCTTTATTGTATCGCAATATTTATTGATATATATGGATTCTAATAATTATCTTACTATTTGCTTGATTCTTGTTTAGAAAACAGTATGTCAAATATTGAAAAAATCGAATTCGCAGCTCTTAGTATCAGTGGAGAAAATTATATGCCTTGGACGGCCCATGTGAGAAGACATCTTAAATCAATGGGTGTCTTAGAAACAATACAAGAGGGGAATACTTGCTCAGAGCAAGACAAGGTGAAAGCTGATGTCTTTTTACATAAACACATTGATGAAATGTTACAATTTGAATATTCAAATTGTGAAGATTTGTATGTTTTATAGAAAGACTTACAAAGCAAATTTGATCACCAAAGGGAAGTTCTACTTCCCACTGCTAGAGATGAATAGAACAATCTTAGGTTTCAAAACTTTAAAAAGGTAAACGAGTACACCTCTACTTTGTTTAGAATCTGCTCGACCCTAAGATTTTGTGGGCAAACTGTAACCGAGAAAGATATGTTGGAGAAAACTTTCTCCACATTTCATGCGTCAAATATAAACTTGCAATAAAAATATAGGTTGCAAAATTTTAAAAGATATTCTGATTTGAATTTATTTCTCCTCGTATTAGAAAAAAATAATGAGCTCTTTCTCGTCCCACGGGATCATTAGCAATTCCAGAGATACATGTTGCTACTAAAAACTCTGGAAGAAAGTGGGGACGAGGTCGTGTTCATGGTTCTTTTGATAAAAGTTACCCTAATAACCGCAACCATTCTCTTGAAAAGTAATAATAATAACCGAGGTAACTTTTATAGCCGTGGACATGGCCGTGGCCGTGGATATGGTCGTGGAAGAAATCAAAGAACAGTCAATTACCACGCCCCACAAAACAATTCCAACTAGTACAAAGGGAATGAAGCTCGTAGGTCCAAAAACAATGGCACTTCATGTTTTAGATGTGGTATCACAAAGCACTGGTCGAAGGCTTATCGCACAACTCCATATTTGTGTAAACTATACCAAGCCTCTCTTAAAAGAAAAGAGAAGGAAGTGAACCATTTTGATAATTTTAATGATCTCAACGTTATGTTGAACACTGCAGACTTTGACATAGACCTCTGAAACACATGTTGCTTGACCACAATAGTTATATGCAACAATTAAGTGTTTTTCAATCTTTAATCATGTATTTTTTTCATTTAATGTTTTCATTCTATTAAATAAATTTTTGTTAAAATATAACAATGTCGTCGTTATTCACTTATTATTTTTCTTTATACTTTCAAGATTAAAATGAACATCACTGGAGCGCAAGATCAAACAAATAAAGCAGATATATGTATAGCGGATAGTGGAGCCACACACACTATACTTAGATCTAAAAAGTATTTTTATGAACTTAAACCATTAAAAGGAATCGTTAATACAATATCAGGTCCTACAGACCTGATAGAAGGAGTGGGATAAGCTAATTTAGCATTATTAACGGTACAAAGCTTATAATAAAAAATGCTTTATTTTCCCCAAAATCAACAAGAAATTTGTTGAGTTTCAAAAACATATATCATAACGGATATGATACTCGGTCAATGATTGTTGATAATAAAAAATATTTGCATATCATAAGCAAAGATCAGATATTAGAAAAACTGCCAATGCATTAGTTTGGTTTACATTATACACACATTAATGTGCCTCAGGCATATATGGCAGTTAAAAAAAAAATTTGTGATCCTGAAACACTTAACTTATGGAATGACAGATTAGGTCATCCAGGATCTACAATGATGAAAAGAATAATTAAAAACACTCATGGGCATCCATTAAAATATCAAAAGATCCCACAATCGAATAAAATTCATTTGTGTACATCATGTTCTCTTGGGAAATTAATCATAAGGTCTTCACCTGTGAAAATTGAAAAAGAATCACCTTTATTTCTTGAAAGAATTCAAGGAGATATGTGTGGGCAAATTCATCCACCATGTGGACCATTTAGATACTTTATGGTTTTGATAGATGCATCAAGTAGATGGACTCATATCTCTTTTTTATTAACTCGTAATGTAGCATTGCAAAATTTCTTGCACAAATTATCAAATTACGAGCACATTTTCCTAATTATACTATTAAAAGGGTGAGACTGGAAAATGTTGGTGTATTCACATCACATGCTTTTAATGATTATTGTATGTCTGTGAGAATTATTGTTGAACACCCTGTTGCTCATGTACACACACAAAATGGTTTAGCTGAGTCGTTAATCAAACGTCTACAACTAATAGCTAGACCATTAATAATGAGGACGAAACTCCCTATGTCTATTTGGGGTCATGCAATTCTTCATGTTGGATCACTAATTCTTATGAGACCAAGTGCAAATCTTAAATACTCCCCGTTACAACTTGTTTATGGAAATAAGCCAAACATTTCACACCTTAGAATTTTTGGGTGTGCTGTGTATGTCCCTATTGCACCACCACAACGCACAAAATTGGGTCCTCAAAGAAGATTGGGAATATATGTTGGATATGAATCAACTTCCATCATAAGATATCTTGAAATTTAACGGGTGATGTATTTATAGCATGTTTAACGAGTCAGTTTTTCCAGCATTAGGGGAAGAAAAGAAAAAAACAAGAAAATGATGTCTCATGGTATTTTTCTTCATTATTGTATCTTGATCCAGTAACTAAACAACGTGAGACAGAGGTTCAAAAGATCATACACCTGCAAGAAATTGCAAATCAATTACCTGATGCATTTACTGATACAAACAGAGTTACTAAATCTCATATACTAGCTGCTATTGCTCCAGCTCGAGTTGATATTCCAAATAAGAAAATAGATAACACAATGGCTCATGAATCTCAAAAACGTTTGAAACGTGGAAGACCAATTGGTTCCAAAGATAAAAATCCTTGAAAAAGAAAAATTCATGAAAAGGAAATTAACCATAAAGTGAATGATCTTGATGCAATGCTAAATACCAAAACCTCTCAGAAGAGGATTTGGATGAAAGTAACAAAGAAATATCAATTAACTATAGTCACACACATACCTTATGGAATCGA
>BJCM01000230.1:0-10046 GCA_018326385.1 Flaveria bidentis | reverse complement strand
AAAATTGATATTTTTAAAATTTCAATTTTTTAAAACAAAAATAATTAAATTTGAAGAGTTATAATAAGAAAATTTTTAAAAATGATATTTTTGTATGGTTTGTATTAAAACAAAATATTTATTTTAAAATATTATTTTATAATTAATATATTTTATTATTAATATTTTTTTATTCAACCCGTGTATTGTCAGGTTTACTAAAACTAATTAAAACATAAGTAAAACAAAAGGGGAAAGTTTATTAGCGTCATTCTTTTTTGAGTTTAAGAAACATGATAATTGTTGACGGTTGATTGATCGATTACAAAATATATGGCGCCCATATCTGAAAGTAATCCCATAACAACACGCAAAATATCTTTTTACCAACCAAAGCATGTAGATGCCGCACTTCAAACTGTTGATGATTATCTTTGAACCTTTTCAAACAACAAAATAACATGTTAAACCATACATCTAGTATTATTATTATTATTATTATAATTATTAAAATCCAAATTGTGTTGATAAGATGTGCTCCCCAAACAGGTAATGATTCAATGCCTATCATAATTAAAAGTAGAAATAGATGGAGTTTGATTTCATGGGTAAAAATGATATTTTATGTTTTCAAAAAACAATTTTAACCCAACAATTACAAGATTTTATAATATTTAACAATAATATCAATAATAAGAAGTAAAAGAAATTGTTAAAGTTAAATCTTCAAACAATTTGTTTCCCTGCAAAGTTACTCTAATTTTAAACAAACCCCAATTAAATTACACCAATCTGTGTTACACAAACTCTGAACCCATAATCACGAAGGGCATTATTATCACTCTAATTCAACTAGCTTTACCATCAGACCCAGCTACGCATAAAAAAAATAATTTATAACTTAGGGTTTAAACACGTAAAGTAAACTTAAATCTAATATTTTCAAAATTGTATCGGAAGCCGAACCGATCATTTTACTAGTCGACTAGTTGAACTAGTCATACTAGATTTAAGAATTAGATGATTTCACAATTATATATATGTAGTTATATATATAATTCAATATAGATATTTTATTTGTATAATTTAGGTACCCATGATATGTAAATAAAAGAAGATCATGGGTTCAAGTCTCACTCTGAGCAAAATGCTCAGAGTTGAGTCAAACGGTTTTCTTAGCAATAAGTTTCTTTCTGTGAAGGTTAGAGGTGCGGTCCCGGTTGAGAAACGAATAGATAGGCCAAATTAAGATAACACCCATCCTCCAAAGCAGAATCGTACATTTGCCGTTCAAAAAAAATGTTATGCCACACATTTTGATTCATAATTTAAACCAGCCGGTAAACTCATTAAAATCCAAAAAACTAAAGAAAAAGGAAAAAAAATTAAAAACAGATCCAACCCAATTCCCGGAAGTCCGACCACCGAACCGGTTTGAACCAGCTGACGGTGAATCGGACTGATGTGACCGGCCGATCCGAGTCTGAAAGCATTGTTTTAAAAATAATTGAAGCTTCTAGTTACGCAATAAGCATTAGTATAAATTTAAATGTAGATTCAAACCTTGAATAAATTACCACTCTAAAAGGCAAAAAACAATAAAAGATTAAAGTGAAAACACCAAAATCCATTCAAAAATTGGCCCTCTTTTATTAATTTTGAATAAAAGGGACAACCATTCCATATCCCAAAATACACTTCTACCCCTTTTTAACCAAAAACAAACCCACACTTCAAAAATATTATTATTTACCCCTTACACTTTCTCCTTCAACCAAAACCTACCCCCAACAAAAGTTTTTCACATTACTACCCTTTGTTTATTAATAATTCTTCATTCTATCCTACAACTACTATCTATCATCTTCTTCAATTCTCTGAAATAACACATTTCAACCTTCAATACGTCCATTCTTGAGGCAGAACAACCTCCGGCGACCCCACATTGGCGGTGCTCCGCCGCTTCGGCGCCACCGTCACGGCAGTCCGGCGAGCCATCAGCAGCTCGGCAAGTTCGTCACGCTTAAAGTTGTTTTGTGATGGTGGTGGAAGATGATACCCTTGAACAAATCTGCCATTGATGTTTGATTGTTGTTGTGGTGGTGGTTGATTGATGATGGGGTTCATGTTCTTGTTGAATGATTGAGGTATTCCAGCTGCAGTTTGAAATTCAAGAAGATGGTTATGAAGATGATGACGATGATGTTGATGATGAACAGTGTTTGAAGGATATGAAATGTGAATTTAAAAATGGAATTGATGAGATGGGGACAAAAGACATCATCAGAAACTTGATTCAATTTTGAAATTTCGTTTGACTGACAAATTAATCGAATGTAGACACACATTAATCGTTAATCATTAAACATACATACCTGGTGTCTTCTTCGATTCCGGTGGGAGATTACAGTAGCGACGTGGCAAAAACACGCCGGTGCCGGAACGTTCTTTCTTCACGGCGGCGATACGGCGGCCGCAACCGCCGGAAGCAGGTGGTGGTGGTGGCGGTTGTTGACGGCATTGGGTTTCAACGGGAAGCGGAGGCCATGCAGACGGAGGAAACACCACCGGTACGGTGGTTTTGATTCCACACCGGCCGGAGTTAACGCCACCAGCAACACTCCGGCGGAAATGGTGCCGGAGAAACTCTTCGTTTTCACAGTTGGGAAGATGATGATGATGGTGGTGGTGAGATAGTGGAGCTCCGGGATGACGTGGGGCTCCGATGAGACCTCCGGTAGCCAAAACGGCGTCGTTGACGGCATTCATCTTCATCGTCATCTTCATCCTTGCGATTTCCCCTGCGGCAGCGTACACCAGATCCTGATAATCCTCCTCCGCCGGAGCAAACGGCGTCGCCGGAGAAGAACGTACAAGTGTACCACCGGAAACATTCCGGCCAAACCTCATCTCCGGCGAACCAGAGAAAACCGTCGTCTTCTACCCAAACAAAAAACGAAGAACAACCCACATCAGTAAATGAAAAAAAAACACAAATCACGTAAACAAACAGCACTAATTTCTTAAAACAAAAACCTCAAGACGATGAGCGATTTGCAGGCGATCTTGTAAAGAAAGGGAGCGAGTGAAACGGTGAGTTAACCCAGTGATGTTCATGCTCTCGTCATCGTCGCTCTCTGACTCGGTGGAGGATGAAGATGTGAAGTCGTACGGGCGGTGGTGGTGGTGGTGGTGGTTGGTAGTGGTGATGTCGCCGGAGATGAGGAACTCCGGCGAGAGGGTGGTGGTGAGGGCGGCGAGAGTGTCAGACATTTGGGGAATGTGTGAAGTGAGTTGAGTGAGTGAGTGAGTGAGTTTGATGGATGGGGGAGATATAAGAATATCAATATAACAATAATAATAATAATAATAATTAAAGAAATTGAAGAGAGTGGAGAGAATGTTCATGAGACAGAGTTGCTTTTTATCAAGGATTTCAGGGTTTTTTTGTTATTGTATTTCGAGAGAGTTTCAGTTTATTAAAGATTTAGATGTTTGTTTTGTGAGAAAATTTAATGTTTTAAACTGTTTGTTTCGTAAGTAAATTTTTAAATGATTCAGTATTTATTAAGTATTATATTAATACTGAATGATTAAAAGGTCTAATGTTAAATGGTTAAGACATTTTTTTAACTGATCAGACATTTGTATTTTAATAGTTAAACGATATAATAGCTCTTAATGGTTAAGCAATTTATGTTTCGGACCTCTTATTGGTTTAACACTTAATTATTTAGAAATTGTCAAACAGCTTCTAAAACATTATTTTATGATTAAGAAATTCTCAAGTTTTATTTAGTAGTGAGAGTCTTGATGTATATTGGTATAGTATATGTTTAGTGGTAGGTTTAGAAAATGGGTTGAAATAACTTTAAGATTCCTTAATGGATTCTTTTAAGAGGCTTCGTGATTGTCGGGACGCAGACTAAAGTCTATGTATATGAAAAATGGTGGGGATGTTTGTAAAGACAAAAGACAAATGCCCGTAAACATATTGTGAGAGACGAGAGAGGGTGTAATGTAGATGTTGTTACATTTTACTATGGAAGCAATTACGTGTATCTATTCATCCGCAGATCCAATGGAGATGTTCTTGGTAAAAGAGTAAGTAAAGCACTACGTTGTTTTGGTGAGTCTCGAATTAAAATTGATTATAGATGGAAAGTATATAGGAAACATATAGGTTTAAGTGAAATCATAGATTTGGATCTTAAATCATTGTGTTGTGAAAAGATTCCGAAAACAATGCCGATGGGTATCAACTTTTACCATCTTTTGGTTGATAACATGTGATTAAATATGAAATGGAGATCCTTTTGTAATAAATCACACTCATTTGACTAGTTAAAGTGAGGAAATAATGTAATCATATACATAATTCACTCAAATATATGTTTATAAATTATAATGTAGAATATTTATATTATAATGTAAAAGAGTAAGTAAAGCACTACCGTTTACGGTCTGCCGCCGCAACCAAACACCCATTCAGAGCCTAATGGTTATCTTAGAACGATTTACTTCTATAAGGAATTTATTGTGGAATGGTTGGCTTGACCCAAAGTGAGGGAAAGCCTACAATACATATATATATATGAAAAAGTTACACAATAGCTACATAAAGAATAGGACAAATACATTACAAGACCTTAAACAATATTAGAACATGTTAAGTTTGGTTAATATCCCCCCGCAAGCGGAAGGGAGGCGGCCCAAGACCCAGTTTGTGACGAAGAATTTCAAATTGAGGGCGAGGCAGACCCTTTGTAAAGATATCCGCAACCTGAAGCTTGGTGGAGATTAACTGAGTGTGAAGTTTCCCTGATAGAACAAGCTCACGGATAAAATGATAATCCAAATCTATGTGCTTAGCCCGTTTGTGAGAAACAGGATTCTGAGTGAGAAACAACGCGCTCTTGTTATCACAGAGGAGAGTCGGTCGACCCGGCGGTAGAGCATGCCGTTCACGGAGTAAATGAGTGATCCAAATGATTTCAGCAGCAGCATTCGCCATGGCCCGATATTCAGACTCACAGCTTGATCGTGAGATCGTTGGGAGTTTCTTAGCACTCCATGATACAAGGTTACCACCTAGAAAGATGAAGTACCCATATGTTGAACGTCGTGTCTCCAGGCAGCGGTGCCCAATCGGCATCCGAGTAACCAAGAATGGAAGTGACAGGACACCAAGAGAAATTGAGTCCAAATGTCGAGGAGCCTTTCATATACCGAAGAATCCGTTTGAGTTGCTGATAATGTTTGGTGGTCGGACATTGCATGTATTGACTCATTTGATTGACCGCAAATGAGATATCAGGTCTCGTGATGGTTAAATATTGAAGAGCACCCACAAGAGACCGATAAAGAGATGGATCGACAAATGGTTCTCCGTAAGATGAAAACGACTCATTCGTGGACAGTGGAGTGTGAACCGGTTTGGAGTCACTCATGTTGGCCCGAGCAAGGATGTCCTTGGCATACTTGGATTGGCTTAGAAAGAGACTAGTGTCAGAGTAGACCACTTCTAAGCCAAAAAAGTAACTTAACGGGCCAAGATCTTTGATGGCAAATTCATGATTTAAATCCTTGATGAAGTCGTGCATGACACTTTTCTGATTGCCAGTAAGGATGAGATCATCCACATAAACTAGTAGATACATAATGCACGTATCACGTTTAAAAATGAATAACGACGTGTCAGCACGGCTGCAAGTAAACCCAGTTTGTAACAAAAATACACTCAAGTGATGAAACCACGCCCCGGGGGCTTGTTTGAGACCATACAATGCTTTGTTGAGGCGGTAGACATGGTTGGGAAACCGAGAGTCTACAAACCCGGGCGGTTGTTCCATGAACACAAGTTCGTTTAGATTGTCGTGTGTTGATGACAGCCAAAGCAAGAACGACACGAATTGTCGAGGCCTTGACAACAGGACTGAATGTGTGAAAGAAGTCCATACCGGGTACTTGACTGAAGCCCTGAGCGACAAGTCTCGCCTTATGGCGATCAATGGTCCCGTCAGAGCGAAACTTGGTGCGAAACAACCATTTGGACCCAACAACATTATGATTTGTTGGTCGTGGCACCAAAGTCCAGGTGTTGTTATCAGACAGAGCCTTGAACTCTTTATTCATTGCATCCAACCAATGAGAATGTTTTGCAGCAGACTTGAAACCTTTGGGGTCGACACTGGCAAGAAGAGATTTGTGTAGCACATGGGACGAGACATGAGTCAGGTCAGCATAGTGCTTTGGTTTGAAAATCCCAGCCTTTGAGCGGGTAACCATAGGATGGCCGAAGGTAGGCCCTGTTGTGGGGGGATCAGGATTGGGTGGAGAGGCAACAGATGAGGTGGTGGAGGTGGGAGGTGTATCAGTAGGTAACGGGTCATTAGAAAAGGTAGTGAACCGAGGAGAAAATGGTTGGGTGGGCTTGGGGAGAAGTGGGTCAGATGGGCCTTTAGGAGGATCAGGAAGAGACTGGGCTGCAGGGTGGTTAATGGGCAGAGGGGATGAAGGTGGGGACAGGGTGTTAGTTAAGGTTGGGCCAGTGGGTTTGGGATGGCCGAACGGTGGCAAGAATGGGCCACAACACGGGCCGCACATGGGTTGAGAAGAATCCACAGATTGGGTACCAGGTGAGGGGTTAGAAGTAGTGGGTGGAGGATCTGAAGCAAAAGGATCCATGAATTTATGCAAAGGGAGATTGTGAGGGTCCAAAGACAAGTTGTCACCCTTGAACGGATTCGTCAAAGCGGGCATGACGCGTAATGTAAAGACGAGACGTACACGGATCAAGACATTTGAAACCCTTGTATTGAGAATGGTAGCCCATAAAAATACATGGGACACTACGGGGTGAAAGTTTGTTGGAGGCATAATCACGCGTGTATGGGTAAACACGACAAGCAAAAGGTCTAAAATTATCATAAGTTGGTTTTGAAGAGTACAGATTTTCATAAGGCGAGGACCAATTCAAGATTTTTGAGGGTAGACGATTAATGGTGTAAACGGCTGTACTGAACGTGTCAACCCAATAATTGGATGGCGCATGAGCATTGAAAAGCATTGCAAGCCCAGTTTCAATAATATGGCGATGCTTGCGTTCAGCACGCCCATTCTGTTGAGGGGTGTAGGGGCACGATACACGATGAAAGGTTCCATTTGAGTTTAACAAGGCACGAACATTTTGATTTACAAACTCCGTGCCGCCATCACTTTGAAACGTTTTAATTTTGGTTGTAAATTGAGTTTGAGCAAATTTCATAAATATAGATAGAATCTCATAAAAATCATTTTTCCTCTTTAGTGGGTAGAACCATGTGAATCGAGAACGATCATTGACAAAAATAACATAATAGTGGTAGTTGTCATGAGATACGACTGGGGAGGGGCCCCATAAGTCACAATGTATTAAATCTAGAGGTTTAGATGAGTGTTTTTCATTGTTATTTTATGGAAGTTTATGACTTTTAGACAACGCACAAGACGAACAAATTTCCGGTTTTGGGAGAATAGAGGAGACATGCAAATAACCCATTTTATTTAATTTAGACAAAGTATCAAATGAAGCATGTCCCAAATGCAAATGCCATAGTTCAAAGGATGCCTTGGGAGATATTTTTGAAGTTGCAGACAAAGGAGTAGAACCGGAATGAAGCACATAAAGGCCCTCTTCACACCGACCTTGAGCGAGAACTTGTTTTGTTTTTCGGTCCTGAATTTGAAACAAAGGAAAAGAGAACATGACATCCAACTCATTATCATTGGTTAATTTACTAATTGAAAGAAGATTGTGTTGTAACGATGGAACAGTAAGGACATTGTTAAGATGTATTTTATTGTTAAGAGTGGTGTATCCAATGTGTGAAATAGGCAGCGAATTACCATTACCAAAAGTCACACGATTGTTGCCATGATAGGGAGTGGATTTGTCAAGGTGTCTGGAGATGAAACCATATGATCGGAGGCACCGGAGTCGACAAACCAGTCCGGACCCGTATTAGAGACATGGCATTGAGCATGGAAGGCTTTTTCCAAGTCATTTCCAAGAGGAACATTGGTAGCAGCAAAGTTGGCAAGATTCGGACACATATTGGCATAGTGTCCATCGCAACGACATAACTGACAATGAGGAGGTCGTCTACCACGACCGCGTCCTCCGGGAGAACTACCACGCTGAAACCGACCACCGCGTCCACGAGCAAAACTAACCGGTTTGTTTTGCTGAGCCGAGAAAGCAACGGGTGGCGTTGAAGGGCCTTGAATTGAACGAAGAAAGAGTTCATGACTCTCTGCTTGGATCAGAAGGTCACGGAAGGCTGGAGATGGTTTGGAAGCCCGAACAACAGTGGAGAAGGTCTCGAAATAGGCACCAAGTCCGCATAAGAACCAATGGACTTCATCAGTGTCTTCAACCGAATGCCCGACGGCCGAGAGTTGGTCACAAATACCCTTGAATGTGCGACCAAAATCAGCAACAGTGGAGGATCCTTTAACTAAGGTGCGAAGTTGGTCCCGAAGGTGGTGAATACGTTCGATAGAGGTGTTGCTATATGTGTTTTCTAAGGTGACCCATATGTCACGGGCCACGGTGAGACCCAGAACTTCTGCCATTGCTTGTTCAGAGAGGGAAGCTTTGAGAATGACGGTGGTTTTCTGATCACCGGCAAGCCATTGAGTGTAAAGAGGATTGGGTGCTGATCGATGTCGAAGTACCAATCAAATAAGATGTTAAAATGTGTGTTTCTATTCACCTAAACTAGTTAGGGTAAGTAGGGTTATCGAACCTCGTGGAATTAGTGGTCGGTGTATTGTGAATTGATTTATAAGAAACGATTAACTAAATTATCCAATTACTTAAACTATTGCCTCTTGGGTGTAAAAATTAGATCTTGGAATGATTAAGAACTTAATTAAGAAAACAAATTGCAATTACTGAAAATTAGGTAGAAGACGATTATGAAAAAGGGTAATCCACCTCGGGATTCAGATTCGGTTTCGGGTATTCGCCTAGTTCAACTTGGTGGAAAATCCTTAACGGGGATTCTATACTTGTAATGATTAAGTGAAAAAGATAACCAAGACTTAATGGGTCTTAGTACACCATGTCAATTGAATTAATAACCAAAATCTTGCAATCATACAACTCGCGCTTAATTATATGAAATTGAAATCAAGAATTACTAAAACAATTGTTTAAACAATCAAGACACAAGTTAAACTCAAAAAGAACTTAACAGGTTCTAAAGTTTAATACCAACACAATTTGAACATGAACGAAAACCTAAAAACACGAAACCTATCACCTAAGTTAGATCACGAAACGTTTAGCCTTGCATCTTCATGAATTCGGCAACAAGATCGGATTGGAAAATTATTTGATGGATTGGAATGAGTTGGAGAAGTAGAATCAACCTCAAGAATCGTCCAAGTTCGTCCCTTTTTGCTCCCAATGCGAATTAGGGTTTTAAGAATTATTAATTTCCTTTAAATATGGTCAAAACCCAGGAAAACTAGTCAAACTTTTAAATACGACGTAAGCTACGTCCAAAAGGATGTAACTTACGTCCTCTTTTGGGACATACGTCCTAACCTTCTGGCTTACATCCTCTTTTTCCTTTCTTTTGAAACTGACGTAAGCTACGTCCATAGGGACGTAACTTACGACCTCCCTTGAACAATTCTTCTTTTTCTCCTTTCTCTCGTACTCTGCTCCTGCAATTCACAATCGCCCAACGTAATCACATTCTATGGTAATCAAATAACAAAAACATATATTTAACTACTTAAAACACATACACATCCCGAATGCATCACATCCCCACACTTATCATTTGCTTGCCCCTAAGTAAACTCACTTATGACATTACGCTACCATTAAACAAATACGATCCAACTGTGTTTTCACCTTTGTTAGCTAAGGTCTCAAGTCATACCCACTTACAATGTCATACATGAAGTTGTAGCTTTGCAAGCAAAGACATTACTTGTTTGAAATATGATTTATCTAACCAAGCCCAACAACTTTCTAGTCCTCCTTATGTATGTAATCACACCTCTCACAA
>BJCM01000229.1:0-11742 GCA_018326385.1 Flaveria bidentis | reverse complement strand
GTGTAGCCATTTTCACAGATTAAACAAGTTAAACGTAAACGTAATAAATCTAGCTCAACAACACACCAACTCTGTTTTACGCAGGAAGAATCTCAAAGAATTCACCGGAAGCAACAGAAAATCAAACTCTATAACCGATTCTTGCAAATTTGCTAATTCGATCAAACCAGATATCAAAAGAACAGTTTCAATGACCAATTGTTAAATCGATCAATGATTAACCAGCTCTGATACCACTTGTTGGGGATCGACGATCTGGTTTGAACAATTAGGTTATAATACGTTTGTTTAATTAGTAGAATGGCCCATCATCTGGTTATACTAAATAGGTATCACAATACAGTTTCAATTTTGATGTAAAATAGCTGAATCCTTGATTTTACCTGTTTTGACCCGTGAATTGGTATAATCTTTTTTAAAGGGAAATATTGGCTGGAGTTTTAAACACCTGAATCCTTGAGTTTACCCGTTTTGACCCGTGAATTGGTATAATCTTTTTTAAAGGGAAATATTGGCTGGAGTTTTAAACAACATGTATATATTCATGTCTTCTTCTATACATATTCCGTAAATAGGATTAATTGCAATCATAAATCGTCTTATCTAATCCGTTTATTAAACAACCCATAACAGCATCTCAAGACGTTTTTTCACCAAAGTCACTGCTCCTGTTCCGCCATTTATGGTATTCCCCTTATAATCTCATGTTATGTGTAAAACACTAATTATTATTTGCATACTATTTATGTAACTTTTATTTGTTTTATAATATACAGTTATTGCCTGAATGTTTCCCTTGTATGAGCCAGGAGAACAACTTTCAAATGTTGACTACTATTGAATTGCGTAGTTATTCATCTCAAGCTTGGTCTGTCAAGTTACAAAAGGTCGATAATAGATTTGTCATTACAAATGGCTGGTTACTTTTAGTCCATGAACTTAACTTGCACTTGGTTTCTGTTCTTCTATTTGACTTCAACACTATTGGATTTTTGTATGTTACATGCCTTCGTTCTAATCCTAGGCTCAATCATCGATATTCGTTTTACAACTTTGTTGTGCAAAACTACGAGGATCATCTGGCATTTATCTTAATATTATTATATTATATATCTGCATCAATTGTCACCACTTTTTAGTTACCAATGTTTTGGTTCATCAGCATCTGCCACGTAGCTCAGTAGATATTTTAGAAACAAAATACCAAATGAACCGATAACCGTCTACCTTGATGATCACCGGTATTGGGATGTTACGATCAAAAAGCGCTATGGAGAGTGCTACCTGACCAATGGTTGGGCTATAGTTTCTAAAGATGTTCCTATTCTTGATGGTGACTTACTAATATTTGAAAAACGTAATCGTTTGATTCTAAAGTTTTCAGTTTTCCAATCGGATGGTTCTGAGATTGTAATACCTCCGGGTTAGTAAATGTTTCAAATAAAACTTATGCTATTTATGTAAATTAGTGACAAGAAAATAAAATGGTTTGTTATATACATGCAGGTATGAGTGGATACAAGGAGGAAGAATTAGAAGGCCATTTTAACTTGGTTCCTGATGTACCTACCCCGGTCTACCTAGGAGAGGCGCTTTATTTCTCCTCCTCCGCGAGAAAGCGATTTGTAATCTGGCGTACTAACTCAATATTTGGTCCCTTTCATATCAATCCCTTTAAAAGTTTTAACTAATTTCAACTTACTCTCTTGCGGTGTTTGCCTATAATTTTTGTTCGGGAGGCTAATTTGGATCATTCAATGAAGGTGACAATGAAATATGGATCTCCATATAAGAAGGTGGTGTTTAGTATTACATATGAGGGTGAACATACATATAAAAGGTATTACATTACCTATCTTTAATCATATATTTATACGTTTAACAGGTTCTATATGTTTGTAATTTTCCTTTCATCACCTATAGGTATGTGCTAAGTGGATGGTATATGTTTATGAAGAACCATGGCATACAGGAAGGTTATCTATGCAACTTCAAGTATGTAAAGAACATAGGTACGTTGTTTCTCATAGATGTGGTTAAAAGGAAATAGGTTACCGCATACCTTTATGAAGTTTAGGGAAAACTCGTCATTTTTTTAATTTTGGTCATGAGCATTGTTTGCACAAACGATCGGTTATTGGGTATTTGTTAATATTGATACTTTGTGTTTTGTTTTTTCCATAAACTCTTGCTTTCCTTGTGAATGTCTTGGTAAAATTTTTTATATTTGTTAATATTCATACTTTGTGTTTTGTGTTTTGTTTTTACATAGATACGTTGTTTCTCATAGTATATTTTTTTCTAATACCTATTTCCATACTAAACGCTGCTAAATATATGTAATTATGGTGTAAGCTACGCAACCCGCCTTGGAATGCAACACCTCTATAAATAACAGTAATACGAATATACCATCTGGAAGGAAGGTCAAACATATTAATGTTGACAAAAATAAAAATCACACATTTACATCTTTATTAATGATATATTAATGATATTTCAAAAATCTTAATAGAAAAATTACAGTTCAAAGCAATGTGGACTATAAAAAATATGTTTTCCACATAAACAACTGCTTGCCTTGTGAATGACTTTGGAATATTTTTAGCATACCATTTAACTTATATGTTCATAATCGTTACTTGTATATTTTATTCCAATACTTCTTTCAATACTAAAGGCACATAAGATATGTAATTACGATGTACGCTATGCAACCTGCCTTGGAATGCAACCCCTTCAAAAATAACAGTAATATGAATAATTATTCAAATTATCATATCTGTATAAAACATTTAGGGGAATCAACAGTACTACCCAAAAAACTTACTTTAGTTTGGACATATTAGTAGCATACGACAAATTATAAAAAACCATTTTTACCTACATCTTTTCAAAATAGAAACCATTATCATCCAAATTCTATTATTACGTCATAAGTAATAAATGTAATATAAGATGGCAACATGTTTTTAGTAATGTTTTAAAAAAAACCTCATTATAAAATTTGACCAAGTTATATAATAAATTTTTTAAAATCACCTGATACATTGCCAAATTAATAATGTTATTATTTTTATTATGTTTTAGAATATTTAGAAGGTTATATATTATGACCTGAAGAAGTTCATGTAAAATTTAGATCTTACATTTTAAATTGTTACTAAAAATGATATATTATGACCTCTCTCTTATTTATTTTTTTGTTTTGAACTATGATATGAATTTAGCACATGTTCTGCTGAGTTATATATTTGAAGTGTTTACACATATAAAAGTATGACTAAGAGGTGAAACATAAGTTTGGGTTAAAATGAGAAAAATTAATTATGGTTCAAAACCCAACAGTGAAACGTGTTCACCTTATTTTGTTTTGTATTTAAATGGTTTTTTATATATAATTACAATCACTATTTTTTGACCTATATCCATATGATTACACGTTACATTATGTTTTGGATATAAGATTTTTTCAATTTTACATATTAATTGGAATTAAAATTATAAATTGTATTTGTGTAAAAGATAATACCATCAATTATTTTTATATTTGACTTCTGCAATAAAAATTGTTGATATTCTCCTATTATTCAGCTAACTTTTAGTTCTCTGCAGAATTTAAATTTCAAATTTTTATCTTATGGTTTATTTTTCATCGAAATTTCAGCAACTGATTTCCTGATTTCAGCATTATATAAACACCTGCTTCCATTCATATTCACATATTAAAGTTCATACTTCAAGCATTTATCTCAGGTATATGTATAATTTTTATTATGATGTTCTGACATGTTTTTTTACTCTGTAATCACTTTTCAGAACTTCATTATTAGATATCATTGGCTGAATCAAGAGTTACATGTTTTTTTTACTCTGTAATCATTTTTCAGAACTTCATTATTAGATATCATGGCTGAATCAAGAGTTACTTTGCTTAACAAACTGAGTGCTTTTAAGGACGATTCAACGATTAAGGTTCACGTTATACACTTATGGCGACAACCGGTCAAGAATAATCCAAAAGAGACCTTTTCTATGGATATGATTCTCATGGATGAGCAGGTACTTGGGAATGTTAATATGACCTGTTGTTTTAAAGTTAATTGTTGTTTTACACGATTTTAGAAGTTCATAAAATTGTAATATTCGAATGGTGAACCGTCTGACATGTAATGTATAATGTTTTCCTTATTTTCCGCAGGGGAATAAAATTCATGCTTCTATTTTGAAGAGCGTGTTTGATGGGCTGGAGACACTCCTGGTGGTCAAGGATTGTGTTTTGATTAAATATCCTAAGATTGGTCAGATTTACAACAAGTATAAGGTTGTTGATAATGCTCAGAAACTAAGTTTCAGTGGTAAAACCAAGGTTACCAAATGTGAGGATTTTGGTGGTAGCCTTTATGGATTTAACTTTACTAGCTTTGACTTGCTTCAAGCAAAAGACATCGACAACCAACCGGTTGGTAAGTACTTTATTGAAAAACATAGTTATGTTCATTTATTACATTAAATTGTATTTTTTATATTTTATATTTTATACTCATTGTTATTATTATAATTATGTTACAGACGTTATTGGTCTTATTGTTTCTTATTATAAGGGTGAAAATATTATAAAAAAGATGGTTCAAGTTGCAGGAAAATGAGTCTTATGATTCAAGATTTAAAGTAGGTTTATGTTTTTTCTAGTTTACATTTGATTTTAAGATTTTTAACAAATGTTTCGCCACTAATCGGTGAATAACATGGTAATTTTGTAGTGGAAAAAAGTTTCTCTCACTCTATGGGATTCTTATGCTGATCAGATGTCGAATTACCTGACCACGAAAGAAGATGATAGTCATGTTGTGATCATACTTCAGTTTGGTTACGCCAAGATTCATGATGGTTTTTTCTAAATTGGCTATTGGTTTTCATTTCATGTTGATTATAGTTTATAAATTAACACATTTGCTTTATAACATTTTTGATTGTATTCCAACAGAACGTACTTCAGTATCAAACTCCTTCAATCACACCGTCTTTTTATCAATGAGAACATTGATGAGATACTTCATTTCAAACAAAGGTTTGTTATATTAATCACTTTCTTTAATACTCGTAAATTTATTTGATTATCCCATTAATATACATCTGTTTTAATACAGTTTGGCAAAAAAAAAAACTCAAGGACAAGGTGCATCATCAAGTTCTGTTATAACCGGCCCATCCATGCTTTTGTCGTTTCATGATTACTTTGTTTTTCGGACAGAATTTAAACACGTGGCAGAAATTGATGGTATTGATGCGGTATGGATTTTTTGGGGTTTTTAGCTATCCTCTATTTTTTTCCCACTTGATTAAACATTAAATATTATTTTCTTTTCTAGCAAATGTCGTTTGTCATCTTTGGTACAATTATATTCATTCCTCGAGATGTCAAGTGGTACTATCATGCATGCAAATTTTGCAACAAAATGGTAAATCCCAAGGTTGCTGATAGGTCTAATGAGAATATGCAAGACCAGATATTTAAATGTACCTCTTCTAAATGTGGAGGCAAAGTTGTTGATGCTATTCTCAGGTTTATAAACACAATTTTGTTTTTTAATTTTTTTATATTATCTACTTATTTATATAAAATATACCTCCTCATGTCTAAAAGTTTTGATGACATATTTTACAGGTATAAAATTATACTCAAAGTTCAAGATACTACTGGTGTTGTTGACTTAGTTTTATGGGATCGCGAAGCTAAGAGGATTTTAAAGAAAACAGCTAATGAATTATTGCAAGAAATTTTAAGTGTATGAATAACTCTTACTGTTTTCCAATTAAAGAGTTAAGCAATAATCTAATAAATGAACTTTGCATGTTGTGCACGCACCTTTTGATTCAGATCTATTTCCAGATGACTTAAAGAATCTTATTGATCAGAGATTTGGGTTCAAGGTTGAACTTACAAATTATAATTTGGAAAACAACTACAAGATTTACACCATTTCCAAATTAACTCAAGACAAAAGGATTCTTTGTGAACTTCAAAAGAAGCTTAACATTGATGAGGTAACCTATTATTTATTGGAACTGTGTTTTATTTTAAATGTGTCTTACATCTTAGGTATTATGTAAGGATTTTAAATTTGATTAGTGTGTGGTGTAAAAGATGTTATCAAATGCATAGCCTAAATATTTCAACATGTCTTCAAATAACATATAAAAGTTACAATAAGATATGAATTTTAGATTTTAAAATTCTTGGTGAGTTTGCGATTTTAAAATGAATTCATAAATCTGTAAATGATTCCTATAATTGAATTTGCAAATTACTTATTATAATGAAAATAAAAAAAGTATAGTTATAACTAAAAAATAATATTGAGAAATAAAAATTATATAAAATCATTGATGTTTTTTTATGACAAACAAAACTACACATGCAATCTAAAATCTTCTGTTAACATATAAAATTTATGTTTAAAACCTTCCACTGATGGTCTTTGTTTGAAATCTACTTGTGATGGCTCAACGAAATCTATTGTAACCACTACACTCTCTCATTCCAAGGCATCTTGCTTCATCATATAAATATGTTGCTTGACAATGGTCTGGGCATAAGATGGAATATCCGAAACAAAAAAAAATGATTAGTTAATAGGTTGTATTTGTCTTTTTGTGTACAAATTCTTTTTTCATTGTATGATACTAGGGAAACTCTGATTTGTTAGCAGGTATGTCTGGAGAATTCCAATCTGAAGATACTATCAACTTTAAGGTATGATTTTTTATAAGACATATACTAATTTACTATATTTATTGGTTATTTGATAAAAAAATTATTTTTACAAAGTTTATTTTGCTATATAAACATATTATATTTATTTATATAGCAGGAAACGGATGTTGTTTCTGTCACTGAAGACAACGCTACACCAGTCTCAAATCCAACCCCATGCAAAAATACGAGCGTATGTCATACCCAAGACGAGAGTATGACTGCGTTAAAACGTAATCTTGTGGAGATCTACGATGATGATGAAGTTCCAGGTCATTCGTCCACCAAATCCCGTTCATTGACGAGCGTTTATGGAAATCCAAAAGAAAAGCAAAAACTTTTAATCCCAAAAACCGAGAAATGATCCATTCTTCTATTTTTGAACTTTTCAAAAGTGTTTAGTATTGATTGCTACAATTTTCGTATTTTTCATGTTTATTGAACTAAGTTGTTGGATTTTGTTACATGGGTATTAATTTTATGTTTGGATTTTAGTTTAATTGTTATATTTTACTATTTCTTTTAAATAAACTAATAAACATTTTAAGATTCAAACTACTTTACGTATTTTCTTCACTTCCTAATATTAATCTGATATAATATATTATCCTATTATTACATATAATTTACTTATTCGATGATATAATAAATCCAATTAAGGGTATTTACTTAGTATTAGTTGAATCTAAAGAAAACTTAAGCCAACTAATATACTTAACTGTTTTTTTGTTTGTGGTTTTGTAGACCAACTTCATAGAAGACCGTTCATTGATATTTCAAATGGTATTACATTCATTCCATCTTATTACTACACTTATAATTAGAATTAACAAAGTAACTTTTATCTTTACTCTTATATAATTTATATTTTGTATTTTAACCATAAATAACTTTACGTTTGTAATCCTACTCATTTAAATATTACTTTACAAAAAAATGACCCAACACATGCGAGAAAGCTCAGAAAATTATATATGGATGGGAAGAAACAAAACATGTTCAACTCAAAAAATGTTCTGTCTCCTTCCATGCCTCGATCTTCTAAAGTAACTTCAAATTACATAGGTAATATTTTTTTCATTTTAGATTCAATTACCTACTGAACATGTAGATCATAAATACTTCTATAGAAAACTAGGTTATAGTCTGTGTATTACACAGGTTATTAATTGTAAATATATTAAGTTGCATATAAAACAAAAAAAATATTTGTGAAAGATAAATATACAATTTATTTTACTTGAGTAAAAATCTACAAAAGAGGCACAAGACAATGAGAGTTAATAAGTGATGACTTATGAAATATGGTAAAAAAAGACAACATGTTTGAAATGTGAGCGTAAACACTATCAATAGAATGCATGACCTTCAGATCAAGACAATTGATGAAATTACACAAATATCATAATCTTTCGACGATTTTTAGAGCTTTAACTTTATATGCATCTCAAGACTTGAATAATTTAATATTTTATTTTTAAATCATTTCTTATATATTACTTTCCAGGTGGTAAAGAAAATGTTACAGTTAATTATCCTGCAAGTTTTCAACATTCAACAATGCAAAGTCTATCTCCAAATAATAATTCTTCATGTTCACTCTCTTTAAGAAGAAAAAGTGAGTTTTCATTTTCTCTTTTACTTTTACTCACCATTTACGATAATCTCAAAACATATCTTTACATTTAGAACATTTCCATATAACTATTTTTATTAACTTTACAAGTGTAATTGTAATTGTAGATACTACAAATGAGCTCATAACTTCACAATCATCTACAAACCGAAGATATTATCTATACCTTAGACCATTTATTACCACCCCTGCGTCATCATGTACAACATCTAAGTTGTCATCAGGAAAACGTACATTGAAACAGAAGTCTCTTTCATCGGGAGAAATAACTACAATAGAACTCACACAAGAATCAATTGATGACAACGCACAAATTAAAAAAGATATCTTTAAAGGCATCTCCAAAGATATTATTTTTGTGAAAGTTATTTTTATAATATTATAAAGTTTTCACTTTACTTCTGTCTACAGATTACCTTGATCATGGTGATCAATCTGTGATTTGTCAAATATGTTCTGCCAAAATATGGAAGGAAGAGGCAAATAGGGGAGTAAAAAGTCATGCTAAACAAAGTTACTCTATATGTTGTGCATATGGAAAGGTCGAATTACCAAACTTAAAGGACCCAAGTATGGAGTATCAGAATCTTTATCATTGTGTAGATGTAAAAAGAAAATTCTTTTTAAAGAATATTCGACGTTATAACTCTATGTTTTCTTTTACGTCGATGGGTGGTAAAATAGATTCATCCATTAACAAGGGGAAAGCTCCTTTTATATTCAGGATGAGTGGACAAAATTACCATAGTATTGGAAGTCTTCTACCTATGAATGGTTCCAAACCAAGAATTTTCAACTTTACATATATGACACAGAAAATGAGGTTCAAAATAGACAATCCATTTTTAGGTATGTTTTTACTATACTGATTATAATTATTAACCGGTTATTTTTTAATATACGTGGACTATTTGTTATATGTATATCTATATGTTTATGTTATTTATTTAAAGTGATTTATCTAATAATATTTTATCATATTCTTGACAGTCATTCTTCAAACGGGAGGAGCAAAAGTACTAAACCGCTAGATGAAGAAATTATAAAATATTTGAAGCAAAAGCTAGATTCAGAAAATGAGTTAGTCAAATCTTATAGGATGGTCAGAGATTGCTTCAAAAAAATCCTCATCTTGACCTGAAACTTCGTTTAATTGGTAAAGGGGCAAAAGATGGTCGTACGTATAACGTACCCATCGTATCTGAAGTTGCAGCATTAGTTGTTGGAGAGATTGGGGATTCTATCGATAGAAGAGATATTATTGTTAAAACTCAATCAGGCACTATAGAACGTATAAGTGAGCTTCATCCATCATACCTTGCCCTCCAATATCCTCTATTATTTCCTTATGGTGATGATGGTTACCGAGTTGACATACCTCACAGACACACATCGGTCTCATCAACTACAAAACAAAAAATATTTTCAATGCGTCAATTCTTTGCTTTCAGGATCCAGGATAGAGTTAATCAATTCTCATTGATCCTTAATTCAAGGAGGCTATTCCAACAGTTTTTAGTGGATGTGTATACAATGATTGAAAGTGAAAGGCTTATATTCATACGTTCACAAAAAAAACTTAGATGTGAATCTTATGAGAAAATACAGAATGTAAAAAATAAGGAGGATTAGACATTTCAAATATTGGGATACGTGTTATATTGCCATCTTCGTTTACTGGAGGTGCTCGGTACATGACGCAGAACTATTTAGACGCAATGTCTATTTGTAAGTGGTTCGGATACCCTGATTTATTCATCACTTTTACGTGTAATCCAAAATGGCCTGAGGTTCGCAGATTCCTTAAAGACACAACTCTTAATCCTGAAGATAGACCTGATATATTATGTAGATTATTTAAAATGAAGCTGGATTCTTTAATTAAAGATTTAAAAGACAAAGCTATATTGGGTAAAGTTCAAGCAGGTATGATACATTATATTATTATTTCATAATTAATAATTCATAATTCGTACATTTCATTTTATATTTCATTTATAAGATTTATATAATTGATATGATTTTTACCACTTATTTCATTCACTCTTAATTTTCTTTTAGTTGTTTACACAGTCGAGTTTCAAAAACTAGGTCTTCCGCATGCTCATATTTGTTTATTCATGCATGGTGATCACAAGCTTCCTACCGCTGATCATATTGATCCTTTTATTTCAGCTGAGATACCAGATAAGAAAGAAGACCCCGATTTATATTTTCTTGTCAGTGAGTTGATGATCCATGGTCCGTGTGGTCCTTATAATATGAACTGTCCGTGCATGATCGATAACAAATGTTCAAAAAATTTCCCGAAAATATTCCATGAAAACACTTCTATAGACGCCCAAGGATTCCCTGCATATAGAAAACGAGATAATGGTTGCTATGTTGAAAAATCTGGAGTTTGGTTAGACAATAGGAGTGTGGTTCCTTATAATAAGGTTCTTTTAAAAAAATATGAGGCTCATATTAATGTTGAGTGTAACCAGGCTTCATCTATAAAATATTTGTTCAAGTATATCAACAAAGGTCCTGACAGAGCTACTGTTTCTGTTGTCCAAAGCAATAACGAAGATGTTCAACAGACAAATGTAGATGAAATTAAAGAATACTATGACTGTAGATATGTTTCTGCTTGTGAGGCATCATGGCGTATATTGGATATGATGTTCATTACAGGACCCCTTCTGTTATGAGGCTACCCTTCCATCTTCCCGGGCAATATCAAATTGTCTATGAAGTTGATGATGATATAGATAAGGTTTTGGATAAGCCTTCAGTGGCTTCATTAATGTTCTTAAATTGGATGGAGTGTAATAAAGTTTATAAAGAGGCGCACAAATTATCTTATGTTGAGTTTCCTACTAAGTTTGTTTGGAAACCTGGTCCAAATATATGGGAACCAAGAAAAAGGGTGTCACACCCCCGCTAAGAGCGGAAACACAGAGATGTAATGAGACGGGATCGTCATAACACATGGTAAGCGATAGAGATACAATAATAATAACGATGACAAGCGTGTCATGACGACACCCGACAACAAGGGGACTTGTGTCGTGTTTAGTCCATATTCACGACAACATGGCCATAAGCATAAGCATGATACATGATTCACATAAACATAGATGATAACATTGCATGCAATTCCCACAACCCGGGAACAAGTTACAAAAGTATAATGTTGTTTGAAATAGATTACAACAATTGTTTTCAAAAGACCAAGTTTAGCCACAAAATGCATCCTAGGGTCTCCACTAAGGCAGCACACCTAGATCCTCAGCTATCATGGTCACCTGAAAAGATATGCTCAAAATGGTCAACAAAATTGTTGGTGAGCTCGCAGGTTTAAAAG
>BJCM01000228.1:0-18402 GCA_018326385.1 Flaveria bidentis | reverse complement strand
ATAACATTTATAAACAATTTAAACATTTAAACAATTTATAACATTTATAAACAATTTAAACATTTTAACAATTTATAACATTTAAAACATTTAAACATTTAAACAATTTATAACATTTATAAACAATTTAAACATTTTAACAATTTATAACATTTAAAACATTTAAACAATTTAAACATTTAAACAATATATAAAACATTTATAAAATTTAAATAACATACAAGGGTAAATAAAAATCTTTAAAACTAAACATTTAACATAGTCGTTTCTTCGTTCGTATAATACTTGTACGTTTATTCCTCGTCACCAGGATCGGAACTGTTACGAATGTAGTCATCATATGCCGCTTTATCATCAGTCATTCCTGGTGTCAATCCGCTCTCTACCTCGTCCTCGTATAATTCTGCTTTGTATTCTAGTTCTCATTCAAGTGAACGTTTGTCTTGTACTCTTTCCGCGACATCCGAATAATCTTTCAAGCAAATTGACATTTCAACCGCTTGTGGAGTGAGTCGAGTTTGTCTTATTGATATAACTTTGCTACTAACAGAAAAAACAGATTCCAAAGCTACCGTAGAAGCTTGGACGGTTAGTAAATCTCGAGCCATGGTGGATAGGATGGGAAATTGATCTTCCTTACCTTTCCACCAAGCCAACAAGTCAAAATTTTTAAAATCTTGTGGAGTCATGGTCGATAAAAAGTTTGTAAGACCATACCTCCCGAGTTCACTACTCGGAGTGTTACCACGTTGACGTTTATTACATTCATCCCTTAAAGTATTATATAAAAGAACCGGTTTGAAAACCGGTTTGGAACCGGTTTTGAAACTGGTTTGGGGACTGGTTCGGGTTGAAACCGGTTTGAATCCAAGAAAGGTTAAACCGGTACGTAAACCGGTGGCCAAACCGGTTCCGGTTTTTTTTTTTTTTTTGCAAAATTCCCAAACCGGTTTTTATGCCCAGATCTAGTTGAGATAAGATGTCTTAAGATTTTATTAAAAGATAGAATAGATTTTGGATTTAACTCTTACTTTTGATTAAAAAAAAGAAGTGTGTTTTTAGTTGGGTCAAAGCCAAGGTTTTTTCACCTAAGATGAGCATTCTTCTAAACGTGGTATTAGCCTATCAGGTTCCGGACTAATGTTTGAGTTTTCCGTCGGGAATGTGCTAGCCTAGTACCACAAGGTTTTGTATTCGAATAATCAGTGGCGAAGCTTGAGAAAAGTGAAGAGGGGCTGAAAGTCACGAGACCCAAATCAAGGGGCCCAAATTCTATACTATATAATTTTCGGTTGAAATACGTATAAGTGTCCACTACATAGCCAAAAAACAGGGGGGCTAGGGGCCTCAAGACCCCAACAAAGCTCCGCCCATGTGAATAATGGAGATGATCAGATGGGCAACTTGCCTGTCAATGATTCAATTAATTGTTCAAAAGAATTAATCAAGTAATCAAATAACCAATGGTTAGATTAATATATTTTCTCCAATCGGTTTTAATGATCAGATTATGATTATTAAGATAATAGTAATAATAGTGATAACTGGACTGAATCGAAATGTCAATAATGGTAAAAAAACTCGAAAAAATAACAAATCCAGTAAACGATCAAACAACTAAATCAGAAAACATCAGAAATTACTAAACATAGTTGCACTCTTTAATTAGAACACATTTCTCAAACGTAACTCCACCGGGGCAAGAGGACCCGTGCGTAAATAAGAGAGAATACGGGTTCTCTCGGATCTTCAGCAACAACCCAACAACAACTACTTAAGCCCAAAGCTAAGCCCAAACCATCCTCTTGTTAGCCCAACTGCCCAAGTATAATATTAAGCACACATGCACAAAAGATATAACTTCATCTTAGAAAATTGTATTAACTAGTTTTAACACCGTCGCAAACCATGAAAACTAACATCTGAATATACAAAACCACACATTAAATGTAAGAGAAAATGAAATGTGTAAGTCTTTGAAATTACTCAAAACATTATATAAAAATATTTAACCATTATAAACATGTGCGTTGTGAGTAGGGATGTTTGAAAAATCCAATATCCAAATTTCGATCTGTATCCAAATTCGAATACACTATTCTGAATCCTTATTTGAATATTCGGATCGGATCTCATCCGAACCTGAATTTCTTATTCGGATTTTGGATATCATAATTCTTTTATTTAGGTTATTCGGATTATTCAGAATCCGATTAATCTGAATATAATTCATCTATGTTTCTAGGTTAATACTCATTACCCAATTACCTATTATATACTCAACAAAATTCTCAAAAATCTTAACACATTTCGGTCATCTAATCCTGAAAATTATACAACAATTGATTATTGTTCTAATTAGATATTCTAATCTTCAGGTTCTATCAGTTGCCTATTATATTGCAATTTGTGTTCAAGTCAAATTTGTATTTTTTGGTTTTATATCTTTTGTTTTGATTTTAAACTTATAAAATGTTAAGAATAAAAAGTTAACCAAAAGAAATTTGGAACAAAAAAGTAGAAAATTTTATTAATTGGTTTATTTGGATTATTCGGATTATGCGGATATATTCGAATCTTATCTGAATTGAATTAAAAAAGATTCAGATCAGATAGAGATATCCTTATTCGGATCGGATCGAATTTTTGATAAGGCCATGAAATTTTTAAATCCGAATAATCTGTTATCCGATTTGATGAGCTAGTTACGAGAGATTATTGATCATATTTGTAAGTACTTATAGTTTAAAAAAAATAATGTCAAATGATAAAATAGTTACGTTACAACGGTAAAAAAACAAAATGATTAAAAATGTTAACATTGGTAAAACACCATGTATGAATTTGAATATTATTAAAATCATGCTATAAAAGTTGGAGGATAATTAGCAAAAGAAATAAAAAACACTTGAAATTACTTAAAATTAAAAAAAAAATCAAAACCTTGAAGTTCCTATGGCAAGTTAAAACATTTATGCATTGATGACTTGTATATTTGACATATAATTCCGTTTTAAATAAAAGTTACACCAAAAAGTAGATAAAAATAAGCATACCGGTATATTCAAAAAATTATAAAATATTAGATTAAAATTTTTTTTAAGAAAAACATTAAAAATATATAAGTATATAATATAATGTATAGATATAGTCAAACTTAAAGGGGTAAAAATATAACTTTCTAGAAGCTAAACTAAAATTTTAAAAGCCTATGCAATATATAGTTATACTTTATGCAATAAAGGCTAATTTTGTAGTAGAATGTACATCAACAAACCAATAACGTACAACATCTTAAGTTAGATTTATATAACTACATATAATTTCAATCCCTGAATTTTTTTATTTATTTTTGAACGGGAATTTTAAACCGCATTAAGATCATACATTTCTAGTGCAGTGGCCATGAAGGCCCAAAAGTGTCAAATGGGTTTGTGGTGGGTAAATTAACAGAGGGCCCATAGTGAACTATAAGGTAGAGCTGGACACATATAAGGCCCAAAGTAATGATAAGACCTGGCCTAATGTGACCAGGCCCAATTACAGTCTGATCAGGCCTCAAGGTAATATAACTAACCACCATGAACACGTGCGGATCATTACAAATTACCTCCCAATTGAGCAGTGTGCCCTAGAATTGTGTTAATTCCACCAAAACCATTCGACACCGGCGACTCAGCTTTAAAACAGCCCACGAATACAATACAACAAACAGAAACTATAGCAATGACATGAGGTTGTCCTGTAGTGACAACATATGCTCGCTATAGGTACTTTTGGCTCCATCCCGTCAACTTTGTGGTCGTTGATACTGACTTTGACCAGTCAAATTGAGACAAGCTTTATCACTACAGGGTCATCTATTCTAGCGACACATGTTGTCAATATACCTTTAGCCGGCACATGACCATTTTATTGTTGTGATAATCTAAATATACAAGTTAAGAACATGAAAGAGTATTGGAAGAAGCATGGGATTTATCGTGTAGACAACCTCGTGCTTAGGACAAATGCAACGATCTTCTCCTAGTTTATAATATATCAACATTACATCATGCAAGTTAGGGTTTACAAGATTAAGATGTTAGTCAATAACACAAGTATAAGCTTGCAAGTATAAAAAGAAATCTTTTTTTTCCTTTCCTACTTCATAAATTCTAGTAGCATGCAAGTCTAATCTTTTAATTGTTCGTAAGAGAAATATTACCTTAATAAAAAAATAAGCATAAATGTCATATACCTTTTTATGTAATATTCCATAGATATATGCAACCAATGTGTCTTATGATGCGTAGTGTGAAAAACTACTAAAATCATTGGTTTAATTATCATTATAAGGTATACATCTTTAATCATAATCAATTAAAAAAACTTTGTTACTTAGAAAAACTGTGAATCATTTTATGTGGTTTGCTCTTAAAAGCAGGTCCGACTCAAAATTTCTAAAGGCCTAAAGCGAAACAATATTTCGAGGCTCTCGTCTATATGTTATTCCTAAAGACCTTTGTCTCAAACCGGTAACATAAACAAATTTGTTTTTAGTGTGGCAGAAAAAAACTTAGGGCAAATACAACTTAATTAACTTAAACATCATCAACTATAAAAAATATATATTAAATGATAAACATGTAACGATTAATTAAAGTAAAGAGAAAATCAGTTGTAAATATAGATAAAATTAAAACTGATAACAATAAATTTACATAAACAAAAGAATAATTATATATTAATGCAATTGAGCATGAAACAAGACCAAATAATAATAGTTAGAAGATCAGATGATTAATTACAAAAGACAATTTAGAATTGATGAACTTAAAAGAACCGTCAACAATGAACACTTAATGAACTTTTGGTGAATAAGTTTCGTAAGCCAATCTCGATGAATCAAGTTTTGTAAGTTGACCTCGATAAACCTTCAATAATTTTGTTATCCTTCGATAATTTTGTTATTATTCTCATTTATCTTTAAAAGACAATGTTTTTATTTTGAAATTTGAGGCCCTTAAATTTTAGGGGTCTTGTTTTAGTTGTTTATACCGTACAGACGCCAACCCTTAAAAGAGTAATAATACCATCATGGGCATATAAGTTATTTTACGAAGGAATAGTTACCTTATATGTTTAAAAAGCAAATGAAGAAACAGTTTCTTTATGGGTTTTGGGTTTTGACCATAGTTGTCACACACCAACTTTAACGGCGGAATCGTCGAGATGTGAGGGTTAAGATTGTTTACAACCACATAACATTATTATTTATTCCAAATATTATAACCATAAGTTTTAAAAGTAAAACACAACCATAAGTCTCAAATAATAAGTAAACATAACTAATCATGAAATAATCCAAAACGATTAATTTATTTAGCTAGGTCCATTCCTAGATGTGAATAAGTTTCAATGATGACAATCAAACTTGCGTGTTTCTTGAAACATGTTAAAAATAAAATGTCAACATAAAGTTGGTGATATTTCCATAGTTTTCATACATACATATATAAAAGTTTTCATACATACATATATAAAAGATAGCAATTCATGTCATAAGTTAGTGAGCAAAGTAACTAGGGATGTATGACAGATATAACAATCAAACCTTGACAGTTTACAAGTTTCACGTTTACAAGATTATACGATTAGCTAAATGTACTTGAATTAACCAAACAGGTTTGTTAGACCCATAGATCTATGACGTCAACAGTCTAGTAATAGTTAATGATTATACATATAATAGTCATAACATGGTAATTACTAAAGTTCAACTAACCACGACAAACAAGATGAATTGCCCAAGTGTTTACAAGATTTAAACGATTTTACAAGTGCAATAATCATACGGTAATATGTCTCACCCAAAGTGTAAAAATAAGAAAAAGAGATCTAGAAATACTCACTTGGTCAATAAATATATAATTGACGATTAATAAGAAATAATGGTAAGCGTCATTCCAACGTAAATCCTTCATTAGGTACCTAAATATTTATACATTTACAAGGTTTAAGCATGATTTTAATAAGTTTAAAGTTTTAACGAGAGCTAGGGTTTTAAGTGGAATTTGGGTTTTTTTGGGCATTTTTGTAAACATCTTAAACACAAAAATATATTCTTTATATGTTTTCATATAGGGAAAAGGGTAATTGAATCGTTTATAATAATTAATAAAGTTCATATATAACATTTGAACTAATCATGATTTAAACAATATTAAGTGAAAGAAAAACGTTTAGTCCAATAATAATTTAATTAACTATTATTTGCAACCTGTTTTATTAAAAATTATCCAAAAACAATCTTTTTTTAATATGTTCTATTAACAAAATATATTTATTAACACATAAAAAATATAGAAATCTTTGGTGGTTAAAAAAATATTTGAAGTTTATAAAAGTAATTTTTATATTTATTAGAAATATTTCTAAAATGTATTTAAGGCTAAAAGCCTTAAAAAAAATACATGAGGTTGCCCGGGTTCGAACCTGATACCTCATGTATAGAAGGCAAGTGTCTTAACCAGTGAACTAGGGCCGTGGCCTTGGTATCACTCGGTTCTTAAACTTTAAAGACATAAACCAAAAGACAAACCCCCAAATCACATAAACCCTAGATTAGTTTTGATACAAAATTGAACCTGAATCCAATCACGTTTCCAGTAATCATCATAGGGATTTTGATCCCCAAAGTATAATGAGTGTTTGTGTGTGTTTAATTACCTAGTAATTATTTGATTTTTGATATCACAACCTGAAGATTAGCCGCGACCAACATGGTGTTCAATGGATGTTCAAATGAAGAAAACTTCGTGGGGAGCTTCTTCGAGGGTTAATGATGATTTTCCCTCAACAATTTGGATTAAGAGAGTTCAGAAGGTTAGTTTCACCAAGGTTGTAGGTCGCGGGTAAAGGGGAAATCGAAGGAAATGTTTGTGTTTGTTTCAGGTGAAATTGTAAGTTGTGAACGTTTAGGAACACTTAGATGATTGTTTAGGTTAGTTTAGTTATATTATTATTAGGATTTAAGGGTCGAACGGTTATGAAATTTAATGACATCGGTTATTTGATTATTTGAGGTTCGTAACCGGCTTATAAACGCAATTAAATGATATGTTTAAGTTCAAAACAAACTCACGAGAACAATTGGAACGATCTGGGGTTCATATTTAAGGGTTTCGGTGGGTTTTGGGGCACGCCGGAGCTCGGCTGCCGGAATCATGGGGTAATAGGGGGAATTGGTTTGGGTTTTACACAATTGGTCCCTGCAATTTTGTTTTTATTATTTTATGCACACAACTTTCATTTAAAGTTTTAAAAATGACAACTAACCCTCCTAAATTAATTATTTTAAGTTTTTAAACATTTCAAAGATTAGTAATTTTTATAAATTAATATTATTATTAGTATTTTTATTATTATTTTAGTTATTATTATTATTATTTATATTGTACAATTTAATATTTTAATTATTAACTTTCATAATTATAATTTAATGACAATTAAGAAATAAACATAGGTAACCCATAAGTTTCATAAATGCCAACAATAGCCCTTACAAAAATTTAAAAAAGTTAACTTTTAGTTAACCAAAAATACATGATGTTACAATATTGTTTTGTCATGTTGTATATTTTGGTCCTCCTAAAACATATTTATATATTAACATAAGTTCTAGAGGGAGAAAGGGATATGCATGTCTGGTAGATGTAAAGACGGTCAACGAGATGGCCGTTGGGCGTCGCCGTCGTCCTGTTGCTACTGATCTTGCGTGTTCTCTTTAAGCCCGATTGGTGGTCGGTGCTTGTATCAGTGTACGTGATGGCAGCCCCGGCTTCGCCGTCGTTTCAACGCAGTGTACGTGATGGAACCCATTATCTGTTATTTGGGGCTTTCTTTTGAATGTTGTCAACGCAGGTTCTAAGCTTAGTTCAATGATGATGAGCACGAACTCATCTAAGAACTTATTTGATCTGTCATGTTGTTAATGGTGTCTTTGTCATTTGAGGTTTTTTGTTAAATTTCCATGATCTTAATCTTAACTTTAGTTCAATGAGGATGAGATTGGTCTTATCTGACGACTTCTACTTCATTTGAGAAGCAGCTAGATTTTTTTGTTGCATTTAACTTCTGTTATTTTTTATTTAGATGGTTAAGCCTTTGTTGATTTGGGAAATATGTGAAATAGAAACCATACTCACCAACATGTTTTATTGGGGTTGTTATTGTGGTCTAATCATGCTCATAATTGTTAGTTTGGGAATAGAACACAAGTGGTTCATTGTTTCCGTGTGGTTAACACAATTGGTGCAATCACAATGAACACTTGCTTTCGAGTCTTGAGTTACATGAAAACACGAGCAATTTTAAGGGCCATTGACGAAATTGATGCATTAGTTTTATTGTGGATAAAATCCCGCAGCAAAGCGCTTAGGTTGTTCGTTGCCTATGATGATCCAACAATAAACAAGTTGTTGACAACCATGTGTAAATGTAACCATAAACAGGTTGTTGTTCGTTGTATTGGCATGTTAGTCATATTTGGCTTGTAGCCACAACAAGAAGAGGGATCTGGGCTATTTTTTGTGATTTAGAACACTCGCGCAACGCGTGTGATTTAGAACACTCGCGCAACGCGTGAGGCTGTAATCCCGTAGTATTATCAAAGTTATATGTTTCTTTATGTAAAATAATGCTAGGTGGCAGTTTTCGTGATAATAAAATATAGAAAAATACATTAATGTCTTTTAACATATTAAGTATAAGAATAATTAAAGTAAGCTAAAAATCACAATAATTAATATTTGATCAAATTTGTGCAACTAGTCACGTGACAACGTTTGTATCTAAGGCTTGCATCAACGATACTTTTTAAGTCATTTGAAGCGACCTAATCTAAATATTTACTAAATGTTATCATTTTAACATCATTAAAAGGTAAACTATAAAATGACACACAAAAGGGTTTTGCATTTTGGTTATATTATAAATTTTACAAAAAGAAAAAAAGACGTTTTTGTGTGTGTGAGTGAGGTGTGAATATAACACAAGAGGCCAACACGTGGAAAATATAAATGTAAGATTTTTGGAGCTATTAAAATAGCATTTACCACGTTGCATAAGACACCGACCATAGTGACGATGAGAACCAACGTGTTAAGCCTCCACCTTAAAGCTTCTGAGATATTAAGGATGACACGCAGCCTTTTCATCTTTTTAATTTCATATTATAATATAAAGTTAAATATATCTTTCAAATACGTAGTTAGATAATAATCTATACTAATAAACCTTTATATTTTTTTGACACATATCATTATCATATTTACTCTCTCATTTATTTTCCCGTCTAAACTAATTATTTCATTTTAAAAAATCAAATAACTAATTTCCAATTTTTTTCTCTTTCTCTCTCCATATTATAAATTTAAGTTATTATTAAATCAATAATATTAAAAGACATTTTTTATTTAATGAAAACTAAATACTTTGATTAAAATATACACGTTTTCAAAAACAAAATTTTCAAAAACTATGATTTTTTTAAAACAATGAGAATTTTTTATAATAATAAAATTATTTTAAAATCACTCTTTTTATATATAACATAATTTTACAAAACAAACCCGAAGTCTTTAAACAACAAGATAAAAAATGAAATTATTATCAAAAAATAATTTTTTATAACGAAAGTTTTAGAAATAATATAAATATTTTATCAATTAATCACAGTAACTACTTATACGTAATTTTAGTTATATCTTCTATTAAAATTTAGAAATAATATACATAAATTTTTTTATCATTTTGGATACAATTGAAATAACTAATAAAACTTTAAATTAAAATTAAAACAAACTTTAAACTAAAATTAAAACAACTTATACATTGATGTTTTTTTTAAAAAATTATTAAATTTAATAAACCATAAAATGTAAAATCAAACTTAACTCTAAAATAAATAATTCAAAATATTGTCAAACCACCTGTTGTCTATCATGTTTGTCATATCAACGGGTCAATTATTCGACATCATAACCGGTTGATCCAAATGAAAACAATCGAGTTTTGACAAAGCTTACAACTTCAAGTTTAACCGATCTAAATCACCCGGTCCGACCCGTTACTGTAAATTTTATTTACCTTGCAAAGGTGTCGCACTAGTGTAGGATAATATTATAAAACTCCCACGTGTACGATGAAGATATGATCAATCCCCATTAATATATGCTTTCGTTCACGCATTTAGACCTTTGACCCTTCCGGATAAGGTTGGCCCTTGGGTTACTTGTCATTTAAACACATTATTATATACTAACCACTGGGTCCCATCATTAATACTATGTGCTCAACTGCTATAAATACCCGCCAATTTTCCTACTTCAAAAAAAAAAAACAATTCTTCTTATTATTATTATTATCATTTCATAAACCTTCTTTCCGCACCGTATATCGGAAAAAAATGGTAGTTCCGGTGACGGATCCGACAACCCAATTGAACTTACCACCGGGGTTCCGGTTTTACCCGACCGACGAAGAGCTTATGGTGAAGTATTTGCTCCCGAAAGTTGCCGGAGACGATCTTCCTCTTCGGATAATCGGAGATGTTAATTTGTACAAATTCGATCCATGGGAGTTACCAAGTAAGTGTTTGATAACACAATTCACGTGTTTTTTCGCTTAATTTTAACAAATAGAAAAAATCAACTTAAAAGACTAGTAAAGATTTTTTTGACGTCCTATAAAGACAAATTTTATATTTGTTCACATAATTAATATTAAATAAGTCTCATGTCTTGTAATAGTTCGATTTATAATATTAAGTTTATTATCTTGTAATAGTTCAGTTAATAATATTAAGTTTATTGATATTTGATAGGTAAGGAGATGTTTATAATATTAAGTTTATTGATATTTGATAGGTAAGGCGATGTTTGGTGAGAAGGAATGGTACTTTTTCAGTCTTAGGGATCGAAAGTATCCGAACGGGTCCCGACCCAATCGGGTATCCGGGTCGGGTTACTGGAAGGCCACAGGAACTGATAAGGTGATCACGTCGAAGGGACGAAAAGTTGGAATCAAGAAGGCGTTGGTGTTCTACGTCGGAAAAGCGCCAAAGGGGTCCAAAACTAACTGGATCATGCATGAATATCGGTTATCGGAGCCTTCAAAGAACAACGATAGCACCCGGGTAAGCAGAGCTCCGACCCGTGATCCAGTGATCGATTTGTTCTTGAATCTTGATTTTGAACTCAATTTCACTTTTTTTCTGCAGTTGGATAATTGGGTGCTTTGCCGGATTTACAAGAAGAATTCAACCGCCGAGAAATCGATCTCCGGTGAACAGAGCCACGGTTCTCTGTCGTCGTCATCCTCCCGATTCGACGGCGAATTGATGAACTTTCCGACGAATAGCTCTGTGCAGACGTTTAACAACGATGATCAGAAGATCAACATTCGAAAATTCGACACAGGGGGTTACAATTGGTTGAGTGCAGGGGTATTCGGTTTACAGGATCCGATTAACCGCACGAATCGATCGAATTCGAGTTCGATTGATCCGAATTTCAACATGCCGTTGAAGTTTGTTGAGGAAGATGAAGCACGAAATGGCATTAGAAGTCAGAGGATGGGGAACTCAGGGTGTTTGTTTTCACAGAGGGTTGTGAATGGAGCAGACCCGTTTGGTATTCGGTACCCGACCCACCCGGGTGGGTCGGGTTATAGGCAGTGAGAGATGTTAGGTAAGTAGAGGGGGGTGAATGTAAATAGGTGGGTTTTTGGGGGGTTTGATTGAAAATAGAGATGGTTTGGGTTAGGTGGATCATGAAGTCATGAACCCAAAGGTTAAAGATAGAGTCAAAAAGGTTTTGGGTTTGGGTGCGTGGGTCAATGTGATAGGAAAGGATACAATCTTTGGTATTTTAGGTTTGTGTTAATTAATTAATTTCTAGTTATGAGAATTTTGATGGCTGACCTTTTGTTTGCAATATTTACATGTTTATTTTACGGCCAACCTCGTTACTTTTAAATTATATTAAAGCGTTTTTAATCTCGTTAAAACTTACGATTACTATAAGATTACATGCAAGTAGGTGTAAACGAGCCAAACTGGTCCGCAACCTACTCAGAATCAGCTCGAAAAAAACTCAAATCGAGCTGAGCTTAAATGAGCTCAATGGCTAGTTTACTAAACGAGATCGAGCCCAAGCTTTAGACATCGAGCTTGAGCCGGCTCGTGAGGCTAAACGAGTATTTTGTTTTATATAATTTTTTACTTACATATTAAATATATATAATAATATAAATGTATATTTACATAAATTATATTATTGTTATATATTATTGTGATTAAAATAGATAAATAATATATATTATATTATATATAAAAAGTTTGATTATAAAAAATATAAAAGTAATTATAAAAAAATAAAATTTTAATAATTTCACAATAAACGAGTCTGAGCCGATGCTCGAACCTGATAATTTTTTGACGAGCCGAGCTCGAGCTTTAGATATAAAACTATAAACGAATCGAACTCGAGCTTGAGCTTTCTAAAACTAAAACAAGCCGAGCTCGAGCCTAAGCGAGCTCGGGCTTGACTTGGTTCATCTACACCCCTACATCCAAGTACTTCTTAATTATAATAAAGGATTTCTTAACCGCTTCTAAACTTAGGATTACTCCAAGTTTACATTTAAGTATTTTTAGGTAGGTTTATTTTGCTTTTTACTACTGTGTTACAACCCAAGTGACAATAACAATTCTAAACTTAGGATCACTCCAAGTTACATTTAAGTATTCTTTAGCAAGTTTAAACGTAGGTTTATTTTGCTTTTTACTACTGTGTTACAACCCAAGTGACAATAATAATATTACATGTAAGTATACATCCTAATCATACTAAAGTGCTTCTTAACAGGATTAGACTTGGGATTACTTCAAGATTACATGTAAGCACTTCCTAATTATACTAAAGTGTTTCTTAACATGTTTAAACTTAAGATTGCTCCTAGTTTACATTTATTTAACATGTTTAAACTGTAGGTTTATTTTTCTTTTTACTACTGTACTTCAACCCAAGTGACAACAATTATAGAAATAGAACTATGTTATTCTTAACTTTTCTACTAACTCTTTATCAACTTTTAATGATTTAAACTCAAATCTATTAAAATCATTATCTATACTAGAGTATAAGGCAATAGTAAATAAGATTCTGTTAAGTGTTAAGTGTTAAGTGTTATTGTTAAAGTAACATTCTCTGTTTACAATTACATATAGGACTTAGGTGTCTTATATATGTATGATTATGATGGATAAATATTATGTGTCCTATTTATGTATATAATTTATGTGTCCTATTGGTATAATGTAATCTACATACATACATTGTGCGTGAGCTTAAATCGTATGAGATTGCGTAAAGCCATAATTTGCCACAAGTTAGCTTTTTATAGGTAGTTCAATTTCTTAAACACTTGATATGTAACGATACTTGATATTATGTTCTCAAAGTTTTCATTTAAAAACATGTTTATATAAGCGCTTATAAGAGTTTACGTTAATTTAAAACATAACTTATTGATCATAAAAGGGGGTGTAAGTATATAAGTTTACAAGTTATTATATGAATAAGAATAACCCTCAAACGTGTTAATGGGTATTTCTGAAGGTATGACACACATATATATTTAGGGCTATTTATACTATAAAAAAATATTTTAGTCAATGAATATGAAAAACATTTGGTTAAAACAGTTAGTCATTGATCAAGGAATTCTTAACATTTTTAGGGCACACATATACTGAAATAACTACGTGCATATAAGTTAAAAGTACCAAAAAGTTTATGTTATATATTTTGAGAGAAAATTCGTTCTGTTTAATTTAGTTTTGATAATAATTAGGCATTGGCAATTATGCTTCTGTTAAAATTGCCCCAAATAACGAATTGAACTTATCTTTAAGATTTACCTTTAGGTCTTTTATTTTTAAACATCTTTACTAGTAACTAAACCAAAAAGCATACAAATGCATATTTGGTGAAGCTATGGAAGGGAACATTTCCTTTATAAAGAGAAACACTTTTGGATAGAGGTGTATGGAAAAACCGGTTTGAAAAAAGAGGGAAAAAAACGGGTTCCAACCCTGACCCGAATCGGTGGTTTGCATATAGGTTTGAAGCCTAGCACAAACCGGTTTCAAAATTAAAAAAACGATTTTTCTAAAAAAACACCGGTTTTCAAACCGGTCTAAACCGGTTTGAGCGGTTTGAGTTTTTTTTTAATAAAAAAACCATTTTGAAACCATACCGCTTTGTAAAAAAACGATTTGTACATATTAAAAGAAAACCGGTCCGGTTTAAAAACCAAACCGGTTTGAAAACCAAACCGGTTTGATTTAATAAAAACCCTATTCATACACCTCTACTCTTCCGGTCTTGGTACAAAATATGTTGTGTATATTTTGGGCTTGAATATGTTGTCCAATCTCCGATATAGATTTATTTAAATGCAGACTCATTACACAGGTTTTTTTGTAACTGCAGAATTTGAGGTTTTCAGGTCATTTTGACATGTACACATTTTTATTATACATTTATGTAAGTGTTTGTCATCATAACTAAAACTTAAATTTTTTGATCAGATGACAACAACTTATCATTACTCAAGTGTCCACCCGTATATATATTTACCCAAAGGATTACCTTTATGCCGTATTCAAGAGCTATAGATTTCAATTCAACAAAAAAAATTGAAAAAACATAATAAAGAAATTTATCAAATGCTTATTAGAAATTCATGGTGATACCCCACTTGCTTAATTAGCCTAAACACCATTAATTTTATCTTGTTTGGTATATTTCGGTTCTATGACCCACATATTTCAGTTTTATGTGTTATCTACCCTAAAAATCGTTTTCTCGATTATTTGCATATTTTCACAAATGTTCAAAATTTTAAATATATTTATTTATATATTTGATTTAAAGATATGGAAAATCGTAGTTGCACTAATGCATTTGAAAGACTGAAATTCATATATGTATCACATGAATTCAGCATTCGTAATGTATTGATGCATACGTATCATTATGCTGATATTCTTTAATAAAATATATTTCAAAGAAAATCTAAATTACTTAGGTTAAGAATCTAACCGTAAACATTATTAAATTGTTTTATATGTTCAAATATTAAATTATAACTGACTTTAAATTCTTCATAAAGTATTTAGGTTCCTAGTATAACCCGCCCATGCATATATACACACATTCAAATAATTCTATTCAGTTATAAAAAAAATTAAAGTTGTCGGTAATAAATGAAAATAAATTAAGTTTTCAATATAAAACATCACTAAAAGATATCGTACATAGAGAATCTAGGATCGTAAAAGATGGTGTGTAATCGTAGTTTTCTATTATCAAAAACAAATTAGGTTCCGTAAGTACTTTTATAACGCATGCGACAAGTCTATCCAATGTCTTTATCACATAGTTTCTTTCAACCACTAAAAACTTCAACAAAACTTAATTCTGTATTTTAACGTAAGGGAGAATTACATAATTACCATACAAATATCATCAATTATATATATATTTTTAGTTACATATATCTTCTTGTAAAACTTAGTTAATTACGTATATATACTCAAATTAAAATTTTAATGACATATATCTCTTTTAAAAACTTATTTAATCTATCTATTATAACAAAAAAAGATTTTAGATGCTATTTGACACAATTCTAGACCATCTAATTTTAATTTTTCCGCTTCTCTCTCATATCAAACAATTACCTTAAATACTTATCATATTATTTAATTTCTTTTGAGATTAATTTTTTTAATAAATTAAGAAACAAATGCTTTTATAAATGATTTTTTAAATGATTTTTTTATAAAACTAAAAAACTAAATTTAGAGTTATAATAAGACAATTTTTAATAATGATATTTTTTTAAAACGTTTTGTTTTGCAATAACTGGCGGTGCCGAGTGAAAGGGTCGTCACTCAACGGATAAAAGTTACTCTACGGATAACATGAATGTTTATTAAAAATTCAATTAGGGTTTAAAAGAAAAAGTTTAAAATAATAAAATCATTGTTTTATCACTTATATTATTACTTATATGCAATTTCAATCATATCATTTTATAATTATTATATTTTCATTACTAATTACTTAATATTTTATTTATTTAACCCGTGTAATACACGGGATTCTAACCTAGTTATATATATACTTAAACTAAAAAGTTTAATTACATATATCCAATTTATTAAACATAATATTAGATATTTTTCTCCATTTCATTTTTTATTAAATATAACTTATATAATTAGTATTTAATAAACTATAAAATTATATTTTCCTTTTTACTAGCTTTTTGAGTTTTGATTGTTTATTAATATTTATGTACTAAGGTTTTTTATGTTCTTTTTTTAACCCTTTGATGCTAATTTTTTTCAGGCTCCTATACGAGACACTTCTAGTCTCATTAAGCAGCATGATCCGAATAGATAATTTTATGTTGCATATTAACACTATAAGTGTCTCGTACAGGTACCGGAAAAAATTGACATAAAAAGATAAAAAAAAACAAAAAAAGAACATAAAAACCTTTAGTATATAAACATTAATAATAATCAAAACTCAAAAAGCAAGTAAATAAGGAAAAATATAATTTTATAGTTTAATAAAAATAATAATGAAATACTAATATATGAGTTATGTTTGATAAAAGTAATAAAATCGGTAAAAAATATAATATTTAAGTTTACTAAATCGGATATATGTAATTGAACTTTTAATTTGAGTATATATGTAATTAACAAATAATTAGAAGGGGATATTAAAAATTAAACTTTTTATTTGAGTATTTATGTAATTAACTAAATTTTACAAGGGGATATATATTATTAAAAATTTAAGCTGGGTATACATGTAATTGATAAAGTTTATAGGGAGATATATATAATTCTCTCTTCAGGTAATGTATTATTGACGTTAATGTATCGATTATTTATCTTGTATATCGAACAAACATATTTACGGGTAGATTAGACCCGTAAAAAACACTTGCACATACTAGGACTATTGCCTTATCGAAAAACTTGATAGTAACATGTTAAAAAGTACAAGTGTCACCAATCATAGTGCCCTCCTTACACCACCATCAGGCATGCGTGACAGGTGCAAGCAAATAGGGAGCTCGTGAAAAAAAAAAACTCACTACCATTCAGAAAAAAAGCAGGGTTTATGTCCTCATAGGACCCACAAAATCCTAATCTAAACCACCAGAGGAGAACTTAACTCAAACATGTCATACCTCGATCGACGGCAGAATCATCGAGGCGGACGAATGCGAAACGATTGTTCATAGCTCATGGAATTAAATAAGTTGAAATAATATTAAATGTTATTTTTCTTTGAATAAAACTAGACAATTAAGTCATTACAATACAACAAAGATTTAAACAACAACATAAAATATTTAATTAAATTAAGTCCAAACCCTATATAAGCAAGAAGAAGTCCTCAAGTAGTAATTTTGAAACATGTTAAAAATAATGTGTCAACATATAATGTTGGTGATTTACATGAATTTGTACATACGTATGAAAACAAAGTTTAAAAGGCAATTCATGTCATATGTTAAAAAAATATTGCAAAAATATATATAACATAATGATACAATCAAAGCTTAACAAAGATATTCATTACAAGTTATAACGATTAGCTATGTGTAATTAATTCCCATAATGAACAAGTCATACGTCATCAGGAGCCGACAATAATCTCGGCTTTAACACCAGATAGGCTTGTCAAGCCATAGATCTATGACGTTGCTAGGCTAGCAATAGTTAATAATTGTTTTTACAAGATGACTATCATATAAGACTCATAAATATCTCAAATAACCATGATAAGATTATAAACGAATTGCTCGTGTATTACAAGTGTATATTTATAAGATTAATATGTTTCACCTCAAAAGTGTGAAATAAAGTAAAATAGGGTATGAAAAACTCACATGATATATAAGATGCACTTTTGAATAATAATAAAGAAATAAGATTGCTCCAACGATTTTTTCATGATTTAACCTAAGTTTTTGGGTCTTAGAATTAGAATAAAGTTATAATTAACGACTAAATATGAATTAGAGTTTCAATTGAAATTTGGGTTTTGATAAATTGATAAGAAAAGTATAATTAACTTATGTAACTTGATTAAATAAGAATAAAATAAATTGACTGGATGATAAAGATAATAATGAACCATTAGTGAATTTGAATAATAAATATTTACTTAAACGTTACTAATAGTTGTGTTGGATCAAGAAGAAGGCTAATACAACCAAAACTATGTCACTTAAGTTATTTTGGTGCTGCATGCAAAGGCT
>BJCM01000227.1:0-12939 GCA_018326385.1 Flaveria bidentis | reverse complement strand
AATATGTATCTCATATAAGACTTACAATAACACAAATAACCATGACAAAAAGGTAAAGATGAATTGCATGTGCATTTACAAGTATCAAGATGTTTACAAGTGTAAGTTTATAAGATTAACATGTTTTACCTCAAAAGGTGTGAAATAAAGTAAAAAGAGAGCATGGAGAATTCACATGATGTAGAATGCGCTTTAGATAATAATAAGAAAATTAGATAGTTTCAATGGTCTCTTCACGACTCAACCTAAGATTTGGTGTCTTAGGATTAGAATAAAGATAAGATTAACGACTAAAGATGAATTAGGGTTTCAATTGGAATTTGGGAGTTCTAATATTTAAGTCAAATATAATAATACGGTTGATTATGTTTTGGTTCAATAAAGATGTTATAAATCAAGTAACACTAAGAATGATAGTGTATGATTCAATAATTTAATTTATTGAATTAATAAAGATTAAATATAATATGTGAAAAGATATAATTAATTTAGAAATTAATTATTTAAAATTTGATAAAGATGATTTATTGAATACTTATTTATATAGCTTGAAAAATAATGTAGAATTATTTAAATTCACTTTAATCGTTTTAAATAATTTTTCTAAGGCCTTAAAACAAGGATGATCAATAATAGAAACTTATATTGTTTTATAAGTTTTAAGAATTTAAATAAAGATTAAGGAATAAATTGATTAATTAATCAAGATTTAAACAATATTATTTGAAAAGAACATTTAGACCAATAATAATTTATTAAGAATTATTTACCATCCATTCTACAAGAAATTGTTCAAAAACAAACCTTGTTAAAATATTTTATTAGCAAAATATGTTTATCTAAACTTAGAAAAATTATGGAAAATCTTTAGTGGCTTTTAAAAATATTTAAAGTTTATAACATCAATTTTTATATATTTTAAAATTTTTCTGTAATTTATTTAAGGCTAAAAAGCCTTAAAAAATACACGAGGGTGCCCGGGTTTGAACTCGGGACCTCATGTTAAAAGTGTAGTGTCTTAACCAGTAAACCAAGGCCTTAGCCGTGGTTTATATGGGTTTTGATCTATTATAAACACGTTTAAAGAAAGTTCTTAAACTTTAAGAACCCTAGAATCGGTTAGAGACAAATTGAACCCCAATTTGATTATGTAAATGGAATCAACCTTGGGGCTTTTAATCCCCAAGTGAAACCGAGCAGGTATGTGTATTAAGTTACCTGATTTGAAGCTGAATCGAATGTGAGCAATGCGAAGAACAAGGCCGCGACCGTAGGTCTAAAATGAACGAGCAATCTTCAATGACAATCAAATTAAACTTGCAGATAGATTCGAATGATGATCTGGACTAAAAGCCCTCTATCAATTTTGATTCTTGAACTCCAGAGGGTGGTGTTCGACTAGTTGCAACCTTGCAATGAAGGTGATGATTGAATTCGATGTATGTATTTGTTTCAGGTGCAATTGAAGGTTGTAATCGATTAGAGAGAGATAGATGATCAATTAGGTTCAGTTAATTAGAATATTATTGAGTTTTAAATGCTCAAACGGCTCTAAGGTTAAGAGCTTTGGTTACTCAATTGGTTTGGGATTCATAACCGTCGTTTAACTCCATTAAAGATCATAATTGTGTTCGAACCACGTTCACGAACCGATTAGGGACGTTTGAGGTTCGATTATGAAGAGAAAAGTGGGTTTTCGAAGTGGCCAGAGGTCCGCCGGAGGTGGCCGGATCCCTTGGCCGGAGGTCGACGTGGGTAAGGGGAGGGAATTGGGTTTGGTTTTGGATATTTACACAAATGGCCCTTGTGGTTTTAAAAGTTGTTATTTTATGCCAGAAACCTTTATATTAAATTTCAAAAATTACAATTTAAACCTTTGGCTTATAAATCTAATAAATTAAATTAATTATTTATTAAAATTCATAACTACTAATAGAACTTTATAAGTTTATTAAAATTCATTTAATAAATTTTAATATCTTCCATTTAGTTATTTATTGTAAAATAATTATTCACATTATAATTTTATGAAAAAGAATTGTTTATAAATCATAAATTATTACAAATTATTTAGATGACTAAGAAATGTATAATTCACAATATAAATTATAAATTTAATGCATTTGGTTCATTAAAATTATTACTATAATTTTTATAATAGAACTTAAAGATTGAGTTTTAACTTGAAAAAATGGCGGATGTTATACATACTGTTGTCCATAACGAATACGTAACCCTTTCTTACGACGTTCCTCCCATTCGGTTCTTGATAGCGACCTCATACCATAGTCTCTGGAAAAGACAGATGACATATCTGAAGAAGGAGATAGCCCTAATTTGGAAGAAGATTGTGAAATACAGATATCCCCTCGATCAGAAACATCCCTATCTAGTCCCTTGGGCTGAAAAACGGTTTGGGCTCAGAACAACCCATTGGATGAAAGCCATCAGTAGTAGCCAAAGTAAACGACCCAAATCGATTGAGGTATCAGAATTGTGATGTTGAATCGGAACCCGCACTGGGATGAAGCATCTCAATGCATCCTTCGAGATGTACATGACGTCGAATAACGTTTGAGGACAATGAAGCTGAACCCATTTCTTCACATCCGAACGCAACCCAACCACAAAATACCCTAAAGACAGAGAATCTAGTAAGTGAGGTACCAAAGACAACAAATATTCAAAGTCATCAATATAATCATATAGTTTGAATCCATCTGCTGAATCGTAGCAAGCTATTCATAAGGATTATGGATAGCCAACCTGCTAAATCGCCAAAGTAATTCTTCCTTAAATTTGGACCAGGTTAAGGAATCACGTACCTGAGTTAAAATGGTGAACCATTGTTGTGCAACCCCCACCATGTTGATTTTTTCCAAATGAAGGCGAACATCCTTGGATGTTTCGTTCAAATCAAACTAGAGTTTAGCTTTTTGTATCCACCCTTGGATTGTATCCCCTAACTCCGGTAGTTTCACCTTTTTAACTACTTACACCTGATGCAGTGGAATCGGACCCAAGTTTCCTTTGTTGTTGTTTCATCCGATCCAAAACGACTTTGCGAAACTCAACATAATAGCCCAAATCGATTTCCACTGATTTCAATGTTGTTCTTAACTCAAAAACATCATATTGAAGTTGCTTAATCTAATATTCCTGAGCATCCAACCGAGAATTAGTACCCGTCTCCATGAATTAGAAGAAAACAAGCAAAAAAACACCGACAGAGCAGAAGCGGAACGAAGGCAGGTCGACGTCAGGTTGGACCAATGATATGAAATTGGAATTCAATAGTATGAGAGAATTAATTACTGAATATACTGAATTTCATTGAGAATTATAAACTTTGGATACAAGCAAAGATGGAGAAGATGACAATCAAAAGAAAACTCAAGAAAAAACCCTTTCTTCATGCACAAAACAAGAGCCAAAAACTAATAACAAATCCAATCCTATCCCACCAAATTATTTCCATCCCTATATACTACTCACTACATGCTAATTTTCCCTTCAGTCACTTTTTGTATTTCATGTTTAGCCCTTCTATCTTTAAGCTCTTTACGAGTATTCTTGTTAATTAATCCTTTAGCATGCTTATCAGATGCTTTATTAGTTTTATCTTTTATATCATATAGTTAACTCTTTATTTAATTATTATGGCCATAGAGAATAATAAAATCAAAATGAAGTTAGTTACAAGTGTAAATGCCTAGATTTAGTTGAAATGTTGGTTCGTATTAATTTTGATAGACTTATTTTCAGGCTTAGTCTGATATTGTGATGAGTTTCAGATCAAAGATACATAATAACTATTAAAATTATTCTTGTCGGGATATTTTGCTAGTTAAGTGGTGAGTCTTGCAATAAAAAAGTTGAGGATTTGCTTTTATATATTGAGCTTTGGTTTACATGCATATATGAGTGTTACTACTAACTAACATGTTATGACATTATGCTCTTCTCCGAAGACTGCTTTTTTGTATTTAAATAGCTGATATAATTGTTTCCTAACGAATTAGAATAACTATAATACATTAAAACCAGTCAAACGAACTTCGATTTTAAATATTGTTTGGTTAAACCCAGGTTTGGATCCAAACCAAACTATAGAATTAAAATCACTTTGTAACCATATACTTTAAAACCAATCAAACATGAACCAAACTAGTTAATACCAGTTTCAAACCGGTCAAGCCCAATTCTTTTCCCTTATAGTTATCCATAACTCAACTCAAACCGGTTTCAACTTGAACCGACACGATGCTCTACAATTTACACAAACACACAGCCCGTTAAGTGATCCACATCTATGAGCCCTTGTATTTCTGTTACTTCTCTCTCCTCATTTCACCACTCACAGACTTCAATATTTCATTAGGGTTTAACCACTGAACTCAATACCCTCAACAATGGCTTCTCTAATGGCGATTCGCAGAGCCACTCTTTCTTCTTTACTCAAGGTAACTTCTCTACAATCTCCTCATTCAATCTTCACTCGTAACACCCTCAAATCTTTCTCCACATTTACGGCCCCAAACAACTTCGATTCACCCCCAAATCCTCAATCAAACCCTAATCAATGGAACCAACCCCTCAATCACTGGGATAATCGAAATCAAGGATACCCACATCCTCAAAACCCCCAAAATCACCCCCCAAATGTTCCTCACCAGAATTTTAACCCACAAAACCCTAATCAGCAGCAGAATTACTACCAGAATCCTAATCAGGGATATCAAAGATTTCATCAGGAAAATGATAATCAGCGTCAGAGTTACCCCCCCAATGTTGGGAGACAAAACTTTTACCCGGCGAACCCTAATCAGCGGCAAAATTATCCACCTCAAGCCCCAATTCAGAGACAGAATGTTCAACAGCAGCATCCTGTTAATTATTCGCATCAAAACCCTAGTTCTGCTGTGAAAGTTGATTTGTTAAGTGTGTGTAAAGAGGGGAAGCTTAAGGAAGCTATTGAATTGATGGGTCAAGGTGAACTTGCAGATGCTGAGTGCTTTAGGGTTCTGTTTGGTTTGTGTGGGAAATCTAAGAAGCTTGAGGATGCTAAGAAGGTGCATGATTACTTCTTGAGATCAAGTTATAGAGGGGATATTCAGTTGAATCATAAGGTGATTGATATGTATAGTAAGTGTGGAAGTATGGTGGATGCTAGGAGAGTGTTTGATCATATGCCTGATAGAAATATGGAATCTTGGCATTCGATTATTAATGGGTATGCTTTGAACGGGTTAGGGGATGATGGGTTGGAGATGTATGAGCAGATGAGGAAGCTTGGGTTACAACCAAATGAAGAAACGTTTCTTGCTGTTTTGGATTCTTGTGCTGCTGCTGATGCTATAGAAGAGGGGTTTTTGCATTTTGAATCAATGCAGAAAGAGTATGGAATCACGCCTAAGATCGAACACTATTTGGGTCTTATTGGTGTGTTTGCGAAGCCTGGACACCTTGCAGAAGCTTTGGAGTACATTGAGAAACTTCCATTTGAACCCACATTGGAAATATGGGAAGCTGTAATGAACTATGCTCGAATTCATGGAGACGTTGATCTTGAAGACAGAGCTGAGGAGATATTAATCAGTTTTGATTCATCAAAAGCCGATCCCAAGAAGATCCCTACACCACTTCCCAAGAAGTTTACTGCTATCAGCATGCTTGAGGGTAAGAACAGGGTGGGCGAGTTTAGATACCCTACACTTTACAAAGATGAAGAGAAGTTCAGGGCTGCAAACAAAGAACAAAGTTATGTCCCAGATACTAGATATGTTCTTCATGATATTGATCAAGAAGCCAAAGAGCAGGCTTTGCTTTATCATAGTGAACGATTGGCGATTGCATATGGACTGATATCTACTCCTGCAAGAACACCTCTAAGGATCATAAAGAATCTTCGTGTTTGCGGTGATTGTCACAATGCCATCAAGATTATGTCCAGGATTGTGGGTAGGGAACTCATTGTTAGAGATAATAAAAGGTTTCATCATTTCAAAGATGGTAAATGTTCTTGTGGAGATTACTGGTGAATGCTGACATTGCTTCAAAATACCAGGGTTATGATCTACATAGGCGTCTCTCACAGCATCATGTATGGCCCTGTGATATTGATGTTATGATGATCATTTATGTGCTTTTGTAGGAAATCTAGGAGTGCTTGAAGCATTGGTTATTGTTCAAGTGCTAGAAATGGTTTTGGTTGTATCTGGGCTAAATAGGGCATTAGGGCAAGGGATCATGTTTGGTGTTTATGATTTACTACATACTTTGTCAAGTTGAATTTATGTTTACTCTTTTGTCATGTTTAAATCTATGTTTAATCACTGTATATAGTTGATATTTATCCTTTCACATTATATTATAAGGTGGACTCATGGCAACAAGCAGCAGGGGACTGGTGTTTTTATTGGTGTTCCTTTGAAAGATATTTGATAAATTGGTGTCACCTGGTTGTATGTGTAAAGAGCACATGAAAAACGAGTGTTAGATATTACATAACACATTACAAAAGTTTTACCAATGTCACATGATATTGTTCATTCGTTGTTTGGCTTCAAGGTGTGAAATTATTCATCTGTTGTTTGGGTTTATCCACTGTTCATGGATAGTAATTAAAAACTTCAAAGCTCGTTTTTGCGTGTATGAGTATTTTGTTTCATAACTATAGTTTTAGATTTAAAAACTTCAAAGAATTTGGCGCGGGGGGCGCCCACGCCGGAATCCCACGGCGGTGGGCGGCGCCACGCTGCGACACCGCCGGTCTCCCAAGCCGCATCCACAAGCTGATGTTTTCTCCCCCATTTTGAAGTTGTGTTTCTTCCTCACGCCAGAATCCCCCACAGTGTGAGCACCCCCCTCACATGGTGTGGTGTGGTATGGTGTGACATGACAAATTATGATTGGTGGGTATGTGGTGTAGTGTAGTGTGGGTGCCCCCACCAACCTAATATATTAATCAGCGGTTGTAGCTAACAAAATACTTAAATATTTCAACTTCTAGTTGCACTAGATAAAGTCTAATATGTGTAATATAAAACCAGCATCCTTGTATCAAGCTTATGTTGTTATCTTTCATTTTTGGAACTACTAAACATAGGTTTTGTCACTTAAAACTGTAAACTTATCAAGAACAAACCTCGTTAATTCCCACAATATATTCAAAAGTTGCATATATAAATGTTTATGTATCATCTAAACAGCAAGCACACATACATATATGCTATACTTAATGAAGATCACATTTCATTTATCTCTTCATTTTGCTCTACTCGTTATTGTGTCTTGCTATGGCAGCAACGGATACGACCCTCTTGAAAACGCTTTAAAGATCCAACTGTCAAGAAGATCAATATTGAATCATGTAAACAACAAAGATCACTCAGCTGGGTATACAAACTCACCGGTCTACATTGGCCCACAAGATGGGTTGAAGAATCTTGACAAGATATCCGCGTTGCCAGGTCAGCCAGCCGGAACAGACTTTGACCAATACTCAGGGTATGTGACCATTGACCCGAACCATGGGAGAGCACTGTTTTACTATCTTGCAGAATCACCAGTCAACTCTTCTACTAAGCCTCTTGTACTCTGGCTCAATGGAGGTAACATTTTCTTGATTTTGGATTTATTCGCGTTCAAGAAATAAAAAATGCTATGAACGGTTGCAGGCCCAGGTTGCTCCTCATTTGGAAACGGGGCCATGAAGGAACTTGGACCGTTTAGAGTCAATGCTGATAATGTAACACTGTCACATAATAAATTTGCGTGGAACAACGGTAAGACTCGTATGTATGTCTTTCATAAGGAGAAACAAACCAGAACATGTTTGAAATGATGGATTATAACCATTGCAGTTGCAAATGTACTGTTCCTGGAATCACCTGCTGGAGTTGGATTTTCTTACTCGAACACGTCTTCAGATTATATAACTGATGATGTGCAAACCGCAAAAGATTCATATACGTTTCTAGTTAACTGGTTAGAAAGATTCCCGGAGTACAAAACTAGAGACTTTTATATCACAGGAGAAAGCTATGCAGGCCATTATGTGCCTCAACTCGCACAGTTAATTCTTGAAAACAATAAGATCACTAATCAAACTGTCATTAACCTGAAAGGAATTGCAGTAAGTATTGGATTTACTAGTAACTTTAAACTATTTGATGATACTGAATATAAGAATGAACATGCTTATGTTATGCTTCAGCTCGGAAATGCAGATGTTGATGAAGAAACGGGAAACACAGGAATGTTTGACTATCTATGGACACACGCAATCATTTCTGATGAAATACATGAAGGAATTATTTCTAACTGCGATTTCTCAGAGGGTGCAAACATAACAGATGAATGTAATAACTATCAAAATCAAGCATATGAAGCTACACGCAAAATCTTCCTCTATGACATCTATTCCCCTTTGTGCTCACCCTTCAGCAATAGCACTCCATCGGTAAGATTTGATCTATAATATATTTGTAAATATATATCCACACGAAAGTAATTCACAAGATTCATACAGATATCAGGATTTGATCCATGCACTGAGAGTTATATTCTAGGATACCTGAACACTCCTGAAGTCCAACAGTCGCTTCATGCAAAACCGATTCAATGGGAATCTTGCAAGTAATGCTAATCTTTGATCTAAAAAATGTTGTTATATTTTGAAAGTATACACACACATCATCTAGCTCAATCTTGATACAAGATCTTGTGTTTGAATGCAGTCACTTCATCGGTATACACTGGAAGAACATGCCTTTTACAGTGTTACCTGTGATCCAGGATCTAATGGCCAGTGGAATCAGAGTTTGGATCTACAGGTAAGTTAATATACTGTTAGTACTTTGCTGCAAAGCAGCATGCAGTCATTGTTGAAGACTTAATGCTGGCATTCTATGTGCGTATGCTTAACTGATTATTACATAACTTTGCAGTGGAGATACAGATGGGAGAGTACCTGTGACGACAAGTAGGTATGCGATAAGAAAACTACAAACACCAGTCAAGATACCATGGTACCCATGGATGTACCAAGGCGAGGTAGAATCCTTCTATTCAGTCTTTCTTCATATAGTTATCTAATTATCACATGATTAAATGATACATGGATATTTGCTTATGTTATATAGGTTGGTGGATATGTTGAGGGATACGAAAACCTAACATTTGTGACGATAAGAGGAGCTGGACATTACGTCCCAAGCTACCAACCAGGGCGCGCTCTAGCAGTCTTCACTTCCTTCTTGGAGGGAAACCTTCCTACCAATCACTAAGTAAAACTTTAAGAATAGTAAGTCAAGATTGATCTTTAAACATGGGTTCAAGTTATAACCTTTGTTGTGAGCAAAAATCAAGACAATACTACTGTAAATATATATTCCAACTTATTTATCACTATATTGGTGATCATAAGCTGTATTTTCTTTTTCTTTGTGTGTGTGTTTATGGATGGCATAAGCTGTATTACATCCCTGATGTTTTCATCTTCTAGTTTGTATCAGTGCTACATGTGCAACCAACAATTGAAATATGTCATGAAAGATTGACATAAATTGGTGGTCAGAAATTCATTTGAATTCACAGGGGGCATATAAATAAGCAAATGAGTAATCAGAAATATATTACAAAGCTAACTACACAGAGGCATTTGTACAAACTGTGGTGCACAACAGAACATTACTGCTTAAATGTATGAGATATCCAACTATACTTTCTGATAAGTGATTTGGTGACAGATAACGTAGTTTCCTTTTCCATTATTTCATTCATACGGTGATCTAGTATTCGACTCGTGTTTTAGCGCGAAGATTGGTGTTCTAGTTTCATCTATTGCTTGTTTTAAGTTTTAATGACGAATTCACACACACTCAAAACCTAATCTTAAATCAACACTTTTTGTTGATAGGCTTGAAATTTTAAATCTTTAAATACTTGAGGAGGGACACCACATAATATTTTAATATCTAAAAGTTTAAGGTTATTATGTAACTAATTGTAAGGATATATGTAAATAATGTTATTAATATTATTTTACCTTTAAAATTAGTTGTATATGAATAAAGTAATTATTCTTAATTTTATGGTATTTTAAAATACTTTTTTATATATTTTATATATAATATAGATATTTAGTAAAACGTATATTCTTAGGCTATAGGATATGAACTATTGTCTATTCTCTTTCGATGCATGTCAATTGTCATGCAAGTCAAGTCACATTATTTTACTTCGTTCTATACCACTCGATCAAAGAAATAATTATCTTTTATTTCCTTGAGTTTTAAATAAAATGATAATAATTTAATTTCTAAATATTATATGATAAATAAAAGCAAAAGTTCAATATTATCTATCTATATAGTTACAAGTCCGAGTAATACATGTTACGATATGCTTTTATATTCATGTTTTCATACTCAAGCACACAATGAAATTACTCATGCAACATGCGCGAGCATATTTCTAGTCTATATAATAGATGAAAGTTAGCTATATTTAATGAATTTTTACTTTGACCACAAAACTTTAGTTATTTACTTGTCTAACTCCTCCTTCAAAATCCTTTTATACATAAGCAACTCTTTCGTATTACTTTGTTATATGTTTTGGTGATTCATCTATTATAAAAATCAATTTTCTTTGATGGAATATTCTAATTGTATAAGTATAATTAGAATTCATTAAATTATAATATAGCTAACTTTCATCTATTATATAGATTAGAAATATTCTCGTGCATGTTGCGTGAGTAATTTCATTGCATGCTTGAGTATGGAAACACAAATACAAAAGCATATCATAACATGTATTACTCAAACTTGTAATTATATAAATAAATAATATTGAACTTTTTCTTTTATTTATCATGTAATATTTAGAAATTAAATTATTATCATTTTATTTAAAGCTCAAGGGAATAAAAGATAACTATTTCTTTGATCGAGTGGCATAGAACGAAGTAAAATAATGCGACTTGACTTGTATGACAATTGACATGCATCGAAAGAGAATAGACAATATTCCGTATCCTATAGCCTAAGAATATACGTTTTATTATATATCTATACTATATATAAAATATATAAAAAAATATTTAAGATATCATAAAATTAAGAATAATTACTTTATTCAGATACAACTACTTTTGAGGGTAAAATAATATTTATAACACTATTTACATATCATCATTACAATGAGTTACATAATAACCTTACACTTACTAACATTTGCGTAAAATTTTATATTATCTACCCATAAGCAAAAAAAACTTAATATGTTTTAAAATTTGAACTATATCTTTTAATCAATCATATTAAAATACGTTTTGAGACTACAAGTTAACATGTGTTTTTTTAAACGTTTTGTGTAAACTTTTCACTAAACACACTTGTATTTTGTGAGCTGAAATAAATTAGTCCATATGTTTACAACTACTTATGAGGAACCCATTTGATGTTTTAAATTTTAGTTAAGAAAAAACATAATAGACTTTTGTAAAACTATTACAAGAATAATAAAATATTAAATGCACATGTCAAATGTAAAATAACACTCAATCGTATTGTGCGGGGACCATTCTAGTGTTATATAGAATTATACTTTATTTTTTAATCCTAATATTGTTCCCCACCAACGGCTTGACTTGTCTACTTGACTTGAGATTGAGCTTCACTATAATAATTTCCATTTGTTGAGTTTTATATTTGTATACACCAATCATCTCATCTGTGACAATCATCGTCTTTGTTACTTGTGATTCTCTGCAAGCATACCAACTTCCAGTAATCAGGTTATTCAAACAAATTATATAATCATTTTCTTCCATCAACTCGCTCGGATCTACTGTTTCAGTTTGTTTTATTAGTATTACTGTAGATCCGAGCTTGTTCTTTACTTTATGATGTATTGGTATCTTATTTCATATTTTTAGCTATAGAGAATATAGCTTATGCTGTCATATTTCTTTTTTAAACAAATAAACATATTTCTTAACACTTAAAGCCGTAAACTCAACAGCAACAGTATTCTCTATTTGCTGCTTTACATAATAGATATTATGTATATCTAAATGTTTTCGAATCATCTTAAACAGCAGGACAACATACCTATAATCAATGAAGACTGCGCTTCTACTGTCTGTTCATTTCAGTCTACTTGTTTTTGTTTCCTGCTATGGTGGCAATGGATATGACCCTCTTGAGAATGCATTAGCAATCCAACGTTCTAGAGGATCGGTATTGAATGCTGTTAGTAATGAAGATCACTCAGCTGAGAATTCAAACTCACCGGTATACTTGGCCCCTCAACATGGGTTGAAGGATGCCGACAAAATATCCAGTTTGCCTGGTGAGCCAGCCGGAACAGACTTTGACCAGTACTCAGGGTATGTGACTGTTGACCCGAAACATGGGAGAGCACTGTTTTACTATCTTGCAGAGTCACCTGTCAACTCTTCAGCTAATCCTCTTGTACTCTGGCTCAATGGAGGTAACATTTTCTTGATTTTGAAGTCATTTGAGTTCAAGAATGGCAAAAAGCTTTAAATTGTTGCAGGGCCGGGCTGCTCTTCATTTGGAAATGGGGCCATGATGGAACTTGGACCGTTTAGAGTTAATCCTGATAATACAACACTGTCACGAAACAAATATGCATGGAACAACGGTTAGAATCATATACATACATATATACATATATACATACATATATATATATACATATATACGTATATATACACATATATACATATATATACACATATATATGTATATATATATATATAAATATAGATATATATGTATCTATATATACATATAGATATATATGTATCTATATATATCTAGGAATGTACGTGCAGACGTAGGTATGTACGTGCAGACGTACGTAGGTACGTGCAGACGTACGTAGGTACGTGCAGACGTACGT